>LPNX010094964.1:290941-384389 GCA_001517045.1 Pseudotsuga menziesii
TCCATGAGAGGATTTAATATTATTCTGCCCATGAGGACTTCTTAGGGCACCCAGTTGGCAATGTGGGTGTCTTGATTCTAGAGCTAGGCCGTTCAAAGCCTGGTTTTTTGGGAAGGATCAAAGTAAACTAGGAGCTCTACCATTGTTGATGTCTCTACTATCTCTGTCTTAGATGTTGCTCTCTTAGATACTATATAATATATACCTATGCTGGTGGTGCTATTGATGCTAAGTCACCAAAATTTAGATTGCTATTTCGCGATTGGATTTTGTATTACTACAAATTGGAATTTACAAATATGTTTTATGAGAGGGATTCACACGAATGGACTAATTAGGAATAGCTAGGATAATACCCAGCCAAGAGACCTAATCTAAGTATCCATACCTCAAACTCTACGATGGTACATAAATTACGGGGAAAAGGGGCCAAATCCATACGATCGTTGGATGCTGATAACGAACCGAGTGAGCTTGCTCTGTTATAGGGACTAACGGATTGGGCGCGCAACACTACGAAGCTTTGGCTTATAACAAGTGGCTCTCGAACAGCCTATTACTTAAGTACTAGTCATGATAATGCTTTTTTATGGAGCCTCTGGATGACCTCCCAAATTCTAACTTCCACATTGCGTTAAAGAAATCAGTGCATTTTCCTTTAATAGGACCATTGAAGATGGAGAGAATTTGGAATTGAATCAAAATAACGAAGATGGAAAGAATTGGGTATTGAATCAACTCATGTGGCTTCTTTATAATTTTATGTCAGGTAGCGTGATTTCTAAGAACAAATGAAAAGGATTCTCCATCGTTGTTGTATTTTCCTATTTCTCTGTTACACCATGTGTAGAATTTTCTACGACCATATTTTGCTTATAGGCCAAATGCAAATGTTATGGCCTAAGGCTATGTCTTTGGACCTTACCATCTCTCAAGTTACAAAAAATATCCATGGTTAACCAAAATTCATAAAAGAGGCACTATATCTTTCTCACATGCCAATATTCCCTTTATAGGGCTTTGTGGTGGCCTAAGGCCCACCCATAGTTCATGAGCCCTAAGGAAAAATGTTTTGGCCCAATAACTATTTTCACATCAAATCATGGCCAGGGGACTGAAATCCATACTTGGTGTCTCAAACCTCAAAATGATCGACATATCTTACTCATTGGCTAAATATTATCTATGTAGCATATAGGGCCTTTGAGTTCATCTAGGGAATCACACATGACCCATGAGCCCCTTACCCTTAGACGTTATGTTTTGACTTGATAATATGGACCAACCAATGATAATTATTCTTGGTTGCACAGAGCTTGAAATGACCATTTCTTGCTTGTAATCCAAATATTTCCCACGTAGAGATGAAAATATAGACTAGGGCCCATGACAACACATCAGACATGACGTTATGGTGAAAAAATCCATACAACAATCGATTTCTTTGCTAATTTTCTTGAATCTATTTTGTTAATTTTCTACCTTTTTCTTTTTTTCTCATTAGTTTTAAAAATAAAATAAAATACAACTTTAAGAAGAAGAGATGAAAGCCTATGTGATCGGGAGGGAGGGGATTCAACTCCCTATTGGTTATACATAAACATGCCAAAGAAGAAATTATATATCAATGGGAGGGTGGAGATGTTAAATCTTGAGATATAAATGGCTTGGGTCGATATATGTGGGTTGGGTCGAGATTGGCTGTGGCATATGTCTTGTATTGTGCAATCTCAAAGGAAGGTATGCCTACAGAAAATATTATATTTTTATGTTATTGTGATTTTGCATATGGAGCATATCCCTGCATTGAGAGGAATTGAGGGCTCGTGTGGTGCATATGCGCATCCATTCCATGGATTATTCCATCCTAAGAATGCCTCCATATTATTCAGTGTTAGAATAGGATAGGAATGATGCAATAGGAGACAAATATGAATCAATTCAAGATGCATTTTGAAACACGAATTCACTGAATTAGCTTCATTGTGGAGCTCTGATGGATGCTTGTAATGTGTTTGATGGAATACCTCAATGAGATAACTTTTCATGGAATGTGGTGATCATTTCTTATGCCAAACTTGGGGTTGTAGACACGACCATGAGTTCCAATATTGAGTAGCTATCCTCTGTGTAATATCATGTGTTATAGAGTTCCTCCAAAGAAAAACCCAACATTTGCATGGAGAACCTATGATCTGGAACTTGACGTTTAGTTCAATATGCATCTCTTGTAGGATGCGACTCAATGATTGAATCATATTCCAATGGAACAATGTATGTAATAGAATTAACAAAACATAATATAGAATAATACTCTATGATATTCCATTTATATATATAGTAACACACATTTCCATCCAATGAGTAGAATTCACATATCTCTAATTTCTACATATTTTACAAAAAAAAAAATTAGTATTCTACATATTTTGTGAGCTTTTAAGAATACGTTATTATATCTATCTAGAGCTAAAATGAACACTCCTTTCAAAAATTTTGAACATGGAGGAAAAGAGAATAAAATTTGTGAACTTGGCCAAATGAACTATACCAAATCCTGAATCCTAGTGTAAGTATTTCGTTTATGGTGACTAGTGATTAACTAAAATTTAATACTAATTCTTCAAAGAAACAAGCAGTGAAATTGAAAGCTAGTAAACGACATTTCTTCTGTTGACCAGTCCAGTCTCTCAAGAGTAGAGGTCATCGTCTAGGGGTTAAAATTGACGCCCGTATGGACATATTTTGGTTTTTCCCCATAAAATACACTTAAATTTGAAATTACCACGTCACCTATGAATTTTATTTAATTTTTCTATCCGTCAAATTGACGGGCAAAGCCAAAACTGACCCGTATCTAAATTTTATTAATATATATAAAGACGTTCAAATTTAGTATTATAAGTTAATATGCGGCAATCAGGCTTCAAATTTGAAGCCTTCAGAGCCCTTCAAAGGCCATTTTACCCTTCATAGAAGGTCAAAAAAATTTTTACCATGCAAAAAAAAATTGATTTAATTTCTAGCGCATCAATAATGAAATTGAGTAAGCCTCGGTAAATTTGCAACAGAAGGGCAACTACAAAATTTTCCCTTCCAGGTTATCAATGATTCAGTAAATTGTGGAAGAGTCCAGACTTAGAGTTTGTCTGGACTTAGAGTCTACCCAAGTGCCCTCAAATAATTGAATCATGGATGAGGATCTAGGTCCCAATGGGCAGGACCACAGTGGGCCACTGTGCTGCCAGTGCCAAGTTCAAATCGATGAGTTGGGACTGTGACTCGGTATTTGATGTTCACTTTTAAATCATTTAATGGCATTTGCTTTCATTAATGACTCGCCAACTTCATTAAATATTAAATCTTGGTATGAGAAAATTCCAGCCTGCCAACTTGGTTTTCCATCTAGCATATTCTTGTTCACCGAGTCACCTGATCTCACAACTTACAAGTCACTTGAGTATTTGAGTATACGATGTGAAATTAAATGCTCTTATGAGTCACATTTATGGATGGTGAATTGATTTGACATCCCTCCATTGTGAAGGATCCGTAAGGAAAAAAATAATGGTGTTTTTGGGGTTACAACTTACAAGTTGTAATTTACAATGCATTGAGCAGTCTTTGTCGAATTCAAACCTAACCTAGTCTAATGGGTCTCTAAGTTGACATACCAACATAGGACTAGGATGACAAATCTTTGGTAGCAGGCTAGCAGCACGTCACCTTTTGTTTGTGTTCATGAATCGTATCCTATACTAGTTAGTCTAGTATTCCAAGATTTATTCCAATTTCCATTCATTTACTAGGGTCAGAATCATTTGAATCAACATTCCCAGTCTCACACGGTCCACCTAGGCTGCTTAGTCTTCCTGTCTCATCGGAGGAAGAGGGTTAGGTAGCAAAGACAAAGGAAACTAGAAAGGAGTTCCAACCAGAGAGAAGGTTTGTATAATATGCATATAGTAACCTCTAAAAAAACCGAAAGAATTCGTCATATACCCAACTTGAGATTATCATTACTTAATTTTTCAGGATGCTTACACAGTAACTCCTCCGCCCGAGTTGATTATGAGGGCGTCGGCAATGGCTACGATTTGGAGAGGCTCATTCCCATCATTATACCACCAATGGGATGCTCCTGCAAATATCACTATTATGTCTCCCCTCCTCACTTGCCTCACCTTTTGAATTGAGTCCTCTTCTTCTTCCTCCTCTTCCTCCCATGGTCTCTCTGATCTGCACCCTGAGCGCCCTGGAAACAAAAAATTATCTTTGAAAGTCACCGAACACCTCACAAAAACTATACCCAATTTTCTCTCACATGTACAAATATATCTACGCTATGTAGAAGCAATTATAAAATGATTTTTTTGTAATCATGTGAAATATATAAACATGCATTTGCTTAACTTGAGCAAGGTAAACCAACTCAGGAGCGTCAAAATATTGGGGAATTGAGATGGTGTTGCTTTCAATTGTCTTTTGTAGAAGGAAACAGCTGCGCATTCTAATTCCTCATTTCTTTTTTGGTGCATAACTCCAAGGTTCCACCTATGTCACATGTAGGAGCAAAAGAAGCAAAGGTAGAACATTGGGTAGGCTAGATTGAGCTTCCCTGAACTTAAATAGATTGGAGAAGTCTTTGGGAGAAAAAAACATTATCCTTGGTTTACAAGTATAGAACAGTCAGAGTTTGGGACTCATACTCTCAACTCTCCAATTTCATGTTTCAGTGTCTCCCTAATTTCTATTTCCTCTGGAAGATTTTGCAAAGCTAAGATGTCGACTTGGTTGTCGTGAATTTACAGGTATGTACAACATTTTGTACTTGTGTTACATTTTATATATGGAGAAATGTTAAATGTGTTGCTTGTTGGAGTTCCTTCTCATTTTATAAATATAAGGGTTTAAAAATTCTCCATCCAAAAAGTTGTTTGAAATTTGTAATGTATTGTGTGACTGCACATCCGCCAGACCAAGTATCGAATACTCAATAGATCTAACCTTAGAAAACCCAATATATAAGTGAAATCAGAACCAAAATAATGTATAATTTTCATAGGCTAGGACCACAACTTCATTTGGGAAGACGAGCAAGCAGAAAGAGACTGGTATTTGAGTTCCAAATATGTAAATGCTCTTTATTTGCCGTGAATTGTAAAAATTAGGTTGAAAGAAAGAAAAATAATTGAATACAAATGTTTGAATTATTCCAATTTCCTTAATGAAATCCAAAGGTTGAAAGGATAAAATATTTAACAACCGACACTGTAAATGTTGTAGACTCCAACCCCTCTGTTTCCCTGTCAGCCTTCTAATAATGGAAACAAGAAGAAAATTACTCATGAACTAGGTCCATATGGAAAAACATATCAATTAGCTTTGTGATGGTATTTGTAACTTTTTTTTGTTGTTAATGAAAATGTGGATTGGAAAAAACTTATGTTTTTAGTTTGAAAGATAATAATCCAATGATTTTAATAGCATGTAGAAAAGTTCATTTCAAAACATGTAAGCTAAAATGTGATGGAAAAGTTATTCTTCTAAATTTTTTTTTACTTTTATGTTGTTTCTTTAAACCATTGTTTATGGTAATCATCAAGTGGTCACAACAAGTATCAATAATTTTAAATCATCTTTTTAGTTTTTGTTATGCCTTCTAACATAGCACTTCTAGTAGTATAGCTCTTCTCAAAACAATTCTAGACACAAATAAGCTTTAGTACCCCATGAGGCTACTTTCATCCCCAATTTCATTTTATTCATTTAGATAAGGTATTGAGTAGTTCTCAACTACACTAATCACTTTCGCATGATAACAAACATTTTCGGCCACAAAATAAATAGGCCAAAGAACAATGCAATACAAGAAACCAATACTCCTAATGGTTATCCCTATGTTCACATTAACAAAAAAAGTGCACCAATCTCTTTCTAAATGAGCTTTGTCCCAATCTCATCTTCCATCACCGCTACATATTCTTCATTCTCAACCTTTATTCTAGTCTCTCCTCCTCTATACTAACTCTTGAGTAAGCCCCCATAAAAAGAATTTGGATGTGATAAATCAACATGTACATGGTTTACCTCACTAATTCCATGTAAATGTTGAATCACTTGCGATTTCTTCTTAAATTGTCATATTTTTCTATACACAACTTTTCAATAAATAATGAAATTTTATTGTCCACTTACATTTTCAAATGAAAAGAATAAATTATTTTTACGAAGAATAAATTATTTTTATGAAGGGTTCAATTATTCAAAGTGAAATGGGACCTGCCCTTCAAATTTGATCCCTGGAGGCAATTCTGCATGCCTCATTTCCTGCGCTTGGGAGCTCGGGCTGGGGCTGGCTAGAGTAGATGGACAGTCGCTTCCAATTAATTAGCATTGAAGTTCAAGGATCTAGTCTTTGAAAAGAGTGTTAAGTGGCAAGAATTTGGAGAGTGTGGAAGGTGTCAACCATAATACTACATTGCATAAACCATTTCAATTTTCCATCTTACCGATTCGGGCGACTTCCTCGAGTGTTTTACGATTGAGTCGGGGTCCAAACCCCGGGTATTTCAGATGATGATCAGGGTCTGCTGGAAAGAAGAGAGTTTCATTGGTTGCAGAGACAATGAAAGAAACATAATTTCAGTTGTTGCGGAGAGAAACAGAAACAAAATTTCAGTTGTTGCAGAAGGATTTAAAGAAACGAAAATTCATGATTTCCATAGATTTTAAAACCCTATTTTCCTTATGAGTAGCCATGGCTGAAGAGCGATTCATATTGACATGCGATTTATCTTCATCAGCTTCTTCTTTTTCTAGTTCTTCAATTGATTCGACGGCCTCCTTGGATTCCTTGGATGACATCACCGACAGCGACAATTCTTCATGGGGTTTCCTTGGACGACATCACCAACAACGAAAATTCTTCATGGGGTTTCTCACCTTCATCGATGACGCCTGATGGCTGTAATGAAGGTCCTCTCTTCCACATGAAGTCTCTAAGAGGTAGCCTCCCTTCTCACAAGTAAGTCTATTAGAAACCATGAATTTACTAAGAAAATCGTTCTGTCTTCATTTCGAACGGGGGATGCTGCAATATTTTATTGGTTTTTACTGATTGTTTGCGTGATTTGCAGGAGGGGTTTCTCCAATTTTTTCAACAGAAAGTCGCAGTCATTTAAGTCTCTGGAAGATGTGAAATGCGTAAAAGACCTTGCCAAGACGGAGAAGAAGCTTAGGAGTTTCCATTGCTGCCAATGTTGCGAATCGAAAATAAAGTCATCAGATAATAATCAGAGCACTCGACCAGCAATACTCTTGGAAGGCTTATTGGAATCCATGGAAATGGCCTGCAAAGCTTCCTTTGGCCGTACTGTAAGATGAGCAAGAGAAGTATCCATTTAAAACTTTAATACCCTGTATGGCGTGGCAGAGCAAACACTAATTTATAGATCCAGTTCCCAAGAGCTAGTCCTAAAAACTCTACATAATACTCAAAATGTGCCTCTTTTTATTTATTATGAACTTATCAAGCCCTGATTGGTTTCGATTCGGGGATGGATGAAACCCCATATGATGTAGATTCAGGATGGTTGATGTGGGTTTATGAAGAATCTTGGGTCTGGAGTTCTACTGGGTGGAATATAGCCCTGCTGCATATATAATTTCGAGCAAGCAATCCGGTCTGCAATTGACGATTTTCTACACTGGAACGGTGAACCTATATAGCGATATTCCTGCAGATAAGGTATGGGGATTTAAGGATGCTTCAAACTTCAAATGATTATGGGATTGAAGAAGACTTTGAACTAATTTAGAATATAATGAAATATGTTTGCTTTTACAGGCCCAAGACATAGTGCTAATTGCAAGCAGTGGAAATTATTCTAGTTATCAAAAGGCTAAAGTCAAGAAATTATTCAGGTTATCAAAATACTGAAGTCAAGAACAGATCTGGATCACAGACTGAGTAGAAAAATTCAGTTCCAATAGTCATGAAGTTAACGAAAAAATCAGGTTCCATACCAGCCTTCAATTAGCAAGGTTAACATAGGTACGACTAAGGACTGCAATCTTCCTTGGGACATTAATTTGAGTCAATCCAGCCACCTCGATGCAATTATTTAATATTTAGATCAAGATTTAGAAAGGCTATAATAGCTCAGTGACAAAAACAAACTACTAAAAAACTAGAGCTAGTGTAGAATCCTTTGAATAATGCTGTTCATGGTTAAATGTTAAATTTTCATGATGATTCTATTAACTTCTAGCCCGTGAAGTCATGAGACCAAGGTGTATTTTCCCAGCTAATGGCCTAAAACCTATTCAACAAATTGCAAGCTAGATTCTACCTTTGGAAATGCATAGTTATTCCTACAGATTTAAGGTTAAATTTCATATGCCAAAGATTTAAGAATTTGTTTTCTGAACAAATCTCAGCTAGATTCTAGTAAAATCATAGGAATGGGGTAAATTCATTTTTTTCTTATTTTTTATTTTTTTTTGTTAATTTTTTGAAATTTTAAGATTTAAATAGGTAATCTATAAATAAAAACCATTGAGCCGTTTACTTCCTTTTCTTGTATTCGATTTATCATATACCGCTTAGCACTTCATGGAGTGGAAGAAACAAAAGGTTCTTTACAGGTCGGTTGCCTTCTGTTGAAATTTGTTTAAAATTAGCCATAGCGCAGGTTCTCGTTTCAAATTATTATACATTAAAGTATTATAGAAATATATGTAAGATTATATGAGCAATGTTTGTAGGGATTTATTTTTTGAATTGCAGATCCATTTTGGCTGCTTAGGAATAAGTTTGAATACAAGGGTAAATTTTTTTATCAAAATTTATATGCAAGGTAGTTTTAAAAAGAAAACCCTCAAAAAAATTTAAGTGATGGATAAGAATGCCCGTAAAATTTAACCCTTGATCGTCCTCCTCTGCCGTAGTTTTTGGAGTGTTAGTTGTAGCTGGTCGATCTGGAAAGCGGAACTCTGAACCAAAACCTCGATACTGCTGTAATGTTTGAGCAAATGCTTGATACTTATGTGTGTCGGCATCACTAACACTCCTCTTGGAAAATTTCATTGCTTCCTCAAAATGATTTGTCTTTATTTCTGCAACTAGGGTATCATCTTCAATATCCATATCCATGGCTTCAGGTTGTTCCTTCCTTTTCTTTCCTACTTCAATCTCCTTTTCAATGTGCTCTCTAATGGCATACTTGCAAGCATGCTGACATATTTCATTAACATTAGCTCCACTGAATCCTTGTGTAGCGAGCAAGAGATACAATATCAACCTCCCTAGAAAGAGGTGACTTTCTCAGGCATGCCTTATAAATATGAAGTCTGGAAGCTTCATCAGGTAATGGAATATATATTAGTTGATCAAGATGACCAGGTCATAATAAAGCATGATCGATAATATCGGGTCGATTTGTAGCCCCAATAATGAAGAGGGTTTTCTTTGCATTCATGCCATCCATATCAATCAGTAATTGATTCAAAACTCTGTCTGTTGCACCCCCAACATCGCCCACACTGCTACCACACTGCATGGACATGGACACTCAACCTTAAAAGTCACTCAACCCTGCCTGCATTTCTACAACCACTTTGGCTATGCAAACTTGTATAAATAATAACAATGTTACCGGCTTGAGTACTATGCAAACTTGTATAAACAAACAAATAATAACAATATTGCTTTTACTTGTTTGAGTAGCAATTGAGTCGAGCTCATCAAAGAAAAGGACACAAGGTGTTGCTTGTCGATCCTTATAAAAATATCACACACATTGGCTTCACTTTCTCCGAACCACATTGTGAGGAGATCTGGCCCTTTCACACTGATAAAGTTGGCCTAGCACTCATTGGCAATGGCCTTAGCAAGTAGCGTCTTACCACAACCAGGAGGTCCATAAAAGAGTACACCTTTTGAGGGAGCCATGCCAAACTTCTCGAATTTCTCTGGATGTTCCACAGGATATTGAACAGTCTGGAAATAGAAATATGTCAAAGGAAATAAACAATATTTATAATCAATCATAATTCAAAGCACAGTTCCAAGGGTTACCATCCACCCAAGCCATCATCACAGGTTAGGGAGAAAAACGAATATATATATATTCAGGTCCTTGAAGAAATTAACAAATAGTTGAGGAATATATATTAATTTTAATACCTCCTGAAGCTCTGTCTTGACATTTTCCAGACCTCCAATGTCCTCCCAAGAAACATTTCGCACCTCCACAACCTGAAAAATGAAATGTTTAACTTCAGTGGAGGCTTAATATAAAAACAATTGAAACAAAACAACAAAAATCACTCAGGCTCAGGCTCTCTCTCCATATAACTAAATACTTAGTACTCACAGTCTCACAGAGGGAAGACATGTTGCTACTGCCCAAAGCAGCTTTAAAGTGCTCATTTGTAACGGCCATAGAATTCAGAATTTCAGCATCGATTGTTTCATCATCCAAATCAATTACATCCATTTTTTCTGTGATACAATGCAGTGCAGCCTCAGTGCAAAGAGATGCAAGGTCTGCCCCAACATGTCCATTTGTATTCTTGGCAATATGTTCAAGATCAACCTATAAATAGCATGTCAATAACAGTTATGTTATGTGGATGAAGAGAGCAGAGCATATAATAATAGAAAGAAGTAATATGTTAGGATTCATGCAAAGCAGAGCATATAAGAGAAAGAAGTAATATGTTAGGATTCATGCAGAGCAGAGCTTAGAAGTATTACTTCTTCAACAAAATTCATATTCTTTGTGTGAATGCGAAGAACCTCCAATCGAACAACTTCATCTGGAACCCCAATTTCAATTTCACGATCAAAGCTACCAAATCTTCTGAGCGCTGGATCAATGTTGTTGGGCTTATTTGTTGCTCCCATCACAATCACGTGAGCTCGAGCTTTGAGGCCATGCACCAATTTCAAGAGTTGAGATACAATGTGTCTCTCTACTTTACCGTTTGTTTTCTCCCTCTTTGGAGCTATGGAGTCAATCTCATCGATGAAAATGATGGAGGGAGCATGTTTCTCTGCTTCTTGAAAAGCCTTTCGGAGGTTGCTTTCACTCTCTCTAGCAAGTTTTGACATAATTTTAGGACCATTAATTAAGAAAAAGAAACATCCAGTGTCATTTGCCATTGCCCTACCAATCAAGGTTTTTCCTGAACCAGGAGGACCATAAAGCAAAACACCCTTAGGTGGCTTCACACCAATAGTTTTGAAAAGCTGGGGATGTTGAAGGGGTAGTTTAACCAGTTCCCTGATTTGTGCCATTTTTTTTTCTGACACCACCAATATCATTGTAACCAACTTCATTCAATTTCTCTTCATCTACTCATTTTATTGGATCTCCTTCACAAAAGATTTCAGTGTCCGGAGAAACAATACAATATTCACCAGGATCTGTCCCAATGATTTTAAATTCCACGCTGCGCATCCCGCGCACAAGAAATAGGTTTCCTTTTCTCACATGGCGATAGGCTTCCAGGTAGTAAGTTGTATGAATATAAAACACAGACAAATTAAAAAAAACTAGTATACTAGGCAGTGGCACTCGGGCAAATATAGAAAAAACATACTAGTAGTAGTAGTAGGCACTAGGCACTCATGTTTCAAGTAGGCATCAAACAGGTCACCTGTAAGACCCTCAATAGTGTCATCTATAGGAATAATATGGACACGCTTCCCATACTTGATCTCTGGGCACTGATGAACAGACACCACATCTCCCAATCTTACTCTCACATTTGATCTAACAACTCTGCTCATTCTAATTGCATGCTCTACACAGCTAACATCGCCCACAACTATGCAAACTATATCTTTTCTCTTTTTACCCTGTACTTGTGATGCCAATTGTGTACTTAAGCAAATGGAGAGAATTCAAACTAAAACTAAAACACGTAAGGGATTGCAATGCCATTATTGCAGGCCGCGTGGAAATCAATCAAAATTATAGAGCAACGAGGAACCTTAAGAAGGACTGTATGGCCCCTGAATAGCTGCAACGTTTCCATTGTTTGGGGATTAAGGGCCACCATAGAATTGTCATCGTTAATGGCTTCATCCACAACTAGGCGATTATGAGCCTTCTTACGCTCAAGTATTACAATGCTAAAGTCCCTCTTTGTTACCTTGCTGCTGCTGCTACAGGAATTGGAATTTGGAAGGAAAATGAATTGATCAAATTAACAACCAACCAACAACAGACTATCAACAAACAAGCAAACAATATGTATTGATTGAAGAAACAATATATTAATGGAATATCAGCCTTGCCACAGTGCCAATGCCAGATTTTTCCACGCTTATAAATTCTATTCTATTATATTCCAGAATCTCTTAGATTAGATACCCCTGCTCTTCCAGTTCATCTGACCAGAAATTTATCATGGGTTTCTTTACTACAACGTTGAATAGCAGAGATTGCATTAGGGGAGGTTGATCACCTCCTAGGCGAGCCATATCCCTTGTTAGTGTTGGTGTTTTTCTTCAACTCTGTACAAACTTGCACATAATGACACTATTGAGTTGTATCTCTGTTCCATGCTCTGAGGCTGTTGACTTCAGGTCTTTTTACAACATAGGCTAGTTTTTTTCTTATCATGTTTTTTCTAGGAACAACCTTTATGCACCCATTTTGTATCGCACACTTTTGTATCTAGTAGTCCCATTGACCTCTTTTATGCCCATTTGTTGGAAATTAATAAAATTATCATTTCTTATCTTATCTTCAGATTGTGAACTAAATTCTTTTTTGTTACTGTTCGAGCTTGTGTTGGTTCCTGTATAATAGATATATTAAAAATCCAAAGGCTAGAGATGCATGTCAGATATTGAAAGCAAATTCAATGAAAGAGTGCAAGTTTATTGGACATTATAGAAATTGGAAACCAAGGTTGGCTAAGTGGGAAAATATCACATGCTATTTGTTCTTTTACGACTGAGATTTCTTCTATTGATAGCCCAATAGATTGTTTTTTTTAAATCAATGACATTTGGTATTGTTTTTTAAAATACAAGGTTTCAAGGTGAATTTGTTTTCCAGTAGGAAAAAACTTTATTTGATTTGTAGCAGTGTTATGTTAGTAAGGTTTGACACGCATGGGACGTCTACTGCTTATAAACTGTTTCAAACCTCTATTTCCCTTTTATTACCAAATGGCACACTTGCCTTTAGGAATCAACTATTTTTATTTCTATTTCAATTTTGGAAATGCCATTAGGCACTTTTTGAATGTATGTACTTGGTTTAAGACTTGAGTGCTATTAATGTGAATAATAAAGTTTTTACTAATTTTCCAATCATTTTATGATTGTTTAATTTTGAATGAGAATTCTGAATGTGAAATTGTTAATTGATGAATTGTTGACTGGAAAATGTTTGAAAATTGGTTATGGAGTGGAAGTTTGAACTTTGAGTGATTAATTTCATCTGAAATTGAATATGAATTATTGCTAATTTACAGAAATTTCAATGATGTTTTTAATTTTTAATTTTTTAAATATATAAAGTTTTATAGGTATACCTTCATCCTCTGTATCAAAAAGTGTTGTACCCACATTCATACCTGTACCCATGTGCTCTGGCAACCTAGGACTCAACAAAAGCTCAATTAAAACACAAATGAAATAAATACAAAAGATTTCAATGATGTTTTTAATTTTTAATTTTTTTTTGGTATATAAAGTTTCATTGGTATACCTTCATCCTCTATATCAAAAAGTACTATACCCACATTCATACCTCTACCCATGTGCTCTGGCAACCTAGGACTCAACAAAAGCTCAACTAATATTATTAGTTGGGTCATATGTGGACATTGATGAATTTCTCTATCTTATCTCTTTTGAAAAAGCTTCACCATATGTTGTCATTTGGGATTTTAAATGAGTTGGCTTCAACTGAGTGTATCCAATTCCAAAAATGCTCTAGGATAGAATTCTTGCTAAAACCATTCAAGACACAAGTTCTCACTAAAAATATTGCTCGACTCTCGTAGTATATGAGTGAAGAAATAACCCCATATGTTTTTTCTTGTTTCTATGTTTTTTTGTTTCTTTAATTTATTTTAAAAGGATCGTGCTTTTGAAAACATGCCTTGGGCATCTAGGTTATTGAGAAGTGTCTGTCAGACAACATGGTCTGATGTTGATTGGTTTTTTCTTGGTTGAGAAATGTGTTTCTTGATAAACCTGATTGTGAGTACAGAAAAACGCTTGGAAATGGCCAGAGAAAAGTCAATCCATTTTGAGATAATAGGAGACAGATCGATGGCCAATTTGGTAAACATAGATTGAGACTACACTGTTCTTTTAAGTCTAAATTTCTTGATCTCTTTTTGTTGGAAGTGTGAGGAACTAAGGTCTGACATGAAAATGACAGGATGTTATTTACCAATTTAAGGCATGAGAATTACTCTTTATTTACCTTAATAGCGATGTCATGTATTCCTTTTAAATCCTTTGGAGATATTGGTTGTATCATGACATGCAATTTAACCAATAAATATGTGAAAACATTGAAGAGATTTTCAATTCATACTGAATAATGATGTAATTTATAAGAGGCACCATAGTTGCACTGTCCGATTCTCAAATAGTTTCTGGATCCATTTTCATTCTATACACAGTAAATAATAGTAGAGGAAAGATTACATGACCAAATTATACTTTTTATAGATTCCATCATATTATGTAATCAAACTTACATATATCACAACTGAACATGGCAGGAAGCTGTGGATTCAAGAAAACCAGTTTTAACCAAGGGAGTATTGTTTTGAAACAATATTAATATATTATGTTGGGATATATTTCCCATACCATTCATTATGTAACACATATTGCATTTCCCGTCAAATCTATGTGGAGTATATACATTATAACTTGTGTTAAGGGTGAAAGGATAACTGCAATATCAAAAGACAACATTGTATTATTACAATGTAAATGATAGATCTTCTTCTAGAAATTCCTCCATTTAATGAGATAGTGTTTAATTGTTCTGGAGTCAAGTTTTTATATCTCAAATTTAGGATATCCTATGCACAATATATTCGCTAATTTTGGGATAAAACGACCTACAATTCAAATGGGAAAATAATCAATACATGCTCAATATCACTTTGAGGAGAGTTGGTCTTTGAATTTAGAAATGAGAACTATTCATATTAAAGTGTCCACCTCTAACAATGGTTATCACAAACAGCTTCAACAAGATTCAAGAGAGATGGATAAGATATTTTCCTTGCAATAAGCTATAGATTCAAAAGAGATGGACACGATATTTTCCTTGCAATAGGCTCTTTGTAACTTATTGTAAAAAAATCACCTTTATTAAAGAAAAAATGTTTTTCCTTTTCTTTCTTACATTTGTAGATCACACATGAAGTTGGAGGCACCATATATCTACCATTTTAGAAAGAATAAAAAGGTTAATTACTGAAGAGCAGGGTCAAAGGGGAAGACAATGAAGAGAGGAGATCGAAACGTTGATGCAGAAGAGTGAAACTGGAGTTCAATTAGAGTTGTAGGATGTATTGTTCCTGGCTCATTCAGTGAGAAGGGAAGCTAGGGATACCATCAAGAATAGGCACAAAATTCCACAATATGTATGGAATCATTTGGAAATATGAAAGAACATAGTAAAGATAGGGTTTCCCTGCTTGGAATCTCTAATAATCAACAAGTTGTCATGGAGGATGGAAACAAGAAACAGGAACAACTATAGCATCAACGCAACCAAATGAGTTTAGAGAATCTTATAGAGAGGTATAAAATAAGATAGATAATTTTGTAGTGTTTGACAAATGACCACAAAAGTAGGCCAACACGTCTAAAAAGTATATCGAAAAACTAAAAGTTAAAGTACAACATGGGATTGCAAAAGCATCTCATAGAACGGTGCCAAAGGAGATTTAATGTCATAACTAATAGGTAATCAACTAGCTAATAAAGGTAATAAAGAAGCATAAGAAGTAAAGTGTGGGTACACAAAAAGATGATGTGAAATAACTAAAGTGTTGAAAGCAGAAGGAAATCAATGCCAAACAAGATGAGATGATGTCAAACAGTGCCTGATCTAGCTGCTAGTGATGAGTATGGGGGCCAAGGGATGATATCCCCATCAAAGGTACCAATAATTGTGAAATATCCAATGCACTGGAAGATGATGTCCTCTGTGGTGTGGCCAGGAAGAGTTAGTTTGGCTGTATAATCTTAGTCAAATAGCATAAGAGGGAGCCTTGATCTCCTAAGTTCTAACATCCAAGCTTGTGGAGAAGAAAGTCTAGATGGAATACTAGATACGCTAAATGTAGGTAGTCTTCCTTAGGGCCATCTAGAGTTGAGCCATCCACTAGACTTTCAGCGTGACATTGTCAAGTTGGTGAAGTGCATTTCTTAGCCCTGCAAGAACAATGTCCATTTTCCCTCGATCAAGTTGTAGTTGATAGTGTGTTATACTGGCTTAGAAAAATTTGTTAGTAGGATTCCATGGATGGTGGTGTCAACACCTTTTTAGGACACCTATGTGTTGGCTACCATTGTAATGTCCTCCAATGATATATTAGTGTGATTTTCTGTTCAATATTTGCTTACTGTCCATAATTTCCAATTTGCATATTTATTAATATTAGTTACTTTGTACCATACAATATTTTCACTCCTCAATGTTTTAATACAGAGTTCAAGTACATGCAGAATCTGAAGTGTTGATAGATGCAAACACATGTTTCTGTTTTAGGACATGTAGGTTATTCTTTGAGTGCAGATCTATATTGTGATGTAACCAATGCATATCCATCTTTGAATTACCTTGTACCATGCAGTATTTGCACTCCTCAATGTTTTAATACAGAGTTCAAGTACATGCAGAATCTGAAGTGTTGATAGATGTGAACACATATTTTTTTTTAAGGACCTGTAGGTTATTCTTTGAGTGCCTGTATGTAATGTGATGTAACCGGTGTATATCCATCTTAAGCCCAGATCTTCAAGCACTTAGAGGGATTAAATTTCGTTAGGCGTAATTTTTTTATCATTTAATATGAAGGAACTAATACATGACATGGGAGTAAATAATAAAAAAATTATACCTCAAGAAGTATGATCTCTCTTGGTGCTCGAGAGATCTGGGTTTATGACTTTAAGATCCTTGATAAGAAGAAGGCAAGTTGATCTAGATGGAACACACAATTGATTCAACTTATAAAGAAAGCCATCTTGATCTTTGTAGTCCAGGAAAGGGCTTTGATTTACCACAGTGGGTTGTTGGATGGATTCCATGACCAGACCAAAGTAAAGGTCTATATAATATTGGGATTTCCAATCCTCATAGGCTGAACATTTGATATCTAAAATGGAATGGACCTTGGATAAGGGTCCATTGAGGAGATTAGGTACTTTATTGGAATATTGGAAGGCATCTAATTAGTGACAAGTGGTTTCTACACTGACGATGTTTTGATATTTGTGGTCTATTATGGAACAAAATAATTAACTAATTTTCTCTCTCTTTCTTGGGGATAATAGTAGTCTCCTTACAAATGGTAAACCTAGCCTTCCCACTTTATTTGTTTTTCCTTTAAGTAATGTTAAAACACCAATTCAAACTGGTTGTTCATTATGAACATTTTAATTGGTCATGCATACATGTCTAGATTCTAGAGGGTCAGAGGTCCTGCACAACATATCAATAACAATCTGACTCCAGCATTGTAAACAGTTAGGAAATGTTACAGAAAAAAAATGTACTAGCTTGTTTAAGAAAGGAGGTTAAGATTCAAAATGCTGCATTAAAATGCTGAAATGTACACTGAAATAACCAAAGACAACAGTTTAGACAATAGCTTTATGAAGATGAAATGTACCATCTAGAAACAACATTAACAAAAAACAATTTTGAGTCCATGTATCTTGTTATGTGCACTTAAATATTTTCAATCCAGATTCTTTTTAATAACCTTATTTTTGTTGTAAAAGAGAACATCTACGTATTTAGTTGTCAAAGAGAGTATCTGAACTTCTGAATAAAGTCTTCAAGAGTCTGTCAAAATAGGATGCTTAATCAAGTGCACTAACATGATGACACTATAGTTTTCAAGTTGTGGTCAATTTATTTCATTCACCAAGATTTGTTTTTAATATAATCGAAAGTTCACCTATGCAAATGAAATTATTTCGTTCATCACAATAAGGGTTTTACTCTTGTCCATGTAAATCCATAGGTCTCACCAAAACTGAACAACCTATTCTTAGCATAATGAAAATTGAAACAACAACTAGACTTCAGGTGAGGCTTAAAGAATATTGAGGTAGGCGTCTTCTTTTAATAACCATTCATGAGTGCTTCTCTTACCATCCCATTGTTGAACAATGTCACATAATCAACAAATAGAAACATTTATGTAGCAGCACACAATCCTCAATTGGATTCTACAACTATTTCTCAAGTTTAGGTTATTAGGTATGCAACACACATCCTTATTCTTTGTCCTTCTCAAGTTTAGGTTATTAGGTATGCATCAATATATTATCTTGTTCTCTAAGACCCTTTTACGAACCACTTTAATAGATTGTATAATTGTTTAGGATATTTTGTTGCCTGATCACGGTAGATTTTTGTGCTTATTAATGTGTTTGGAAAAATAAATTGGATTTTAAGCATCACTGTCTTTGGATCTTATTGTCTTTTATTAGAATTCAAATGATGAAATATGTGCTAATATTGCTCCTCTTCCCAATTCTTAAAGGGTGCTATCTCAATGGAAGAGCGCTTGCCTTACAAGCAGGAGGTTGGTGGTTTGATTCCTCCATGCCCTAATGATATTGCAGTGTATTTCTAAAGGTAAAAAATGTAGTAGTGCAAGATGAATGCAAGATTAGACGCAACACTAAATGCAAAACAAGATGTAAAAGTGGACGTCACACCAAACACACAAGTGGATGCAAAAGTGGACGTTATGTCAGACACAAATGTGGACACAAAAATGGATGCCACAGTAAAAGTAAAATTGGATGCAAAAGAAGACTCAACACTAGACACAATTAATGACTCAAAACTAGATGCAATACTAGGCCCAAAACTAGATGCAAAAGTGGACTCTTAACTAGACGTAAAATTGGACATTAAATTGAGCACAAAATACGGTGTATCAATGGACATAAAAATAGGCGTAACACCAGGTGCAAAACTGGAAGCAACACTTGACGCAAACAAAAACCTAAAATGAGACACAATATTGGATGTAAGATGGGACGAAACATTGGATGTAAAACTAGACGTAATATTGAATGCAATATGGGATGCAACATTGTACACAAAACTAGATGCAATATTAGATACAAACATGGGCGCAAAACTAGGCACAACACTAGGCGCAACACTAGGTGCAACATTGGGCTCAAACATAGATGCAAAAAAGACATCAACCAAGATGCAACACTAGGTGCAAACCTAGATGCAAAATATGAAGTAAAACAAGATGAAACATTAGGCATAAACATGGATACAAAAAAAGACATAAAACAAGATGAAAAATTAGATGAAAAAAGGGATGCAACATTATAAGTAAAATAGGATGCAAAACTAGACACAATATTGGGCCCAAATTTAGATGCAAACCTAGATGCAAAATTGGACACATAATTTGATGCAAAACATGGTGCAAAATTGGGTGCAAGACTCGATGAAAACAAAGGAGAAAAATAAGACGCAACATTAGATGCAAAATTAAGCATCAAACTGGGTGCAAACAATGATGTAACAAATGACACAAAAAAAGATGTAATACAAGATGCAAAATTGGGCGTAACAAAATATGCAATACAAGATGCAAAATTGGGCGTAACAAAAGATGCAAAAAAATGGGTGCAAAAATGGATGTTAAAAAGGACGGAAAAAAGATGCAATAGATGGCATTTTATGAAATTGTACAATAGCACTAGGTTTAGCGCCGGATTGTTCACCAAAATTGGGAAAAAAATACACTAAAATCCGGCGCTAAATTTGATGATAAATCCAGTTTTTGTTGTAGTGTATAAAATCCTAGATTTGTGCAATGTGGTGTCTAAGGTTTTAGGCATGTCAAACTCAATCCTTTCTTAAACGTTGGGGGGAAGACATCTTGAAAACTACTGGATTTTTACCTTCTCGTCCTTCATGTATGGCACATAATGTAACAGATCTAAAAATTTGTTAATAAAAGCATCCATAGTCATGGATCCCATATGTAACTCATGAAACTCTTTCACTTTTATGTCAAAGAATATTTTTGACATATATTTTTCTTGAAAAATCTTACGAAAATTACTCTAGCGTATTTCTCTTACCTCATCTTTCTTGGTATGCTTCAAGTCTCTCCACCATCTCACTGCGTTGCCATTTAAATTATAAATGGCCAATTGATCCTTCATTGCACTAGAGTAGTTATGAACTTGAAAATATTTTCTCATACCCAACAGCCACTCTTTAGCTTTCTACCCTGTGTTCACCTCTCCTTCATAGGTTGGGGCTCTTATTTTTCTGAACTCCCCTTGGAGATTGTCATCATTTCTTTGTTTCTTTCTGCATGGAGAAAGAGAGTCATCACTAGAAGGACTGTGATAATATCCTTCTGGAGGTTCAGAGGTATGTTCCTCTTTTCCTTCTTCTCTTGGGCCGCTATCCTGTTTATGGTAAGGTTCCTTCTTGAACTTGTTTGTGGAATGAGTGGGTTTTCCCTACGGGCTTCCTCTCGTGATGTTTCACAGCAATGCTTCATTAATTACTTTCTGTTCCTTTCTCTCATTCATATTATCATCTCTAAAAATTTGCAAGTATGCTTGAATAATTTGTATGGTTTTCATCATATCAGAATTCAGTTCCATCACTAGTTTTGCTTCCTGGGTGGGGGTATTCAACTTCCCTTGCCGTCTAGTATCTTCTTCAGTGTTCATGATCTGAACTATTCTTTTAAAATTTGTTGCAATTGCAAATTTTTAATAACAGGAAAAATTTATGTTAGTTAACAAAATTTAAAACATACTTTCTTTTCCTTGCAATGAATGTCTGGTATGCCCATTTGTTCTCTTAGTGTTGAAATTGGGCTCTGATACCACTTGTAATGTCCCAAAGAATTGAAGATAATTTTTTTTACTAGGCTAGTCAAAACTACCTATGATAAACATTATTTTAATTTGTGGAATGTATCGTACTCTGTTTATACTAATGCAATGTTGTAAGCTGTTCTTATGTTTTGCTTCCATATTTCCAGATGTGATTATTACTGTATTACTTACGTTGTCATGATGTTGATTACTATGTTGTTCTATGGTTATGCATTGATGTGTATGTTAGTGATTTGATTACATACTCCATTTATTATAACATGTGATTACTATAGTATACATGATTCTGACTTAACTTTGCTATTGGAAAAAGAGGTGGAGTGGCAGGACTAGTTTCCCTTGTAACCACATGAGAGGTAGTAGTTTCCTACTTATCACATTGGGCTTACTTAGTTCTTATGAACTAATGCACTTCTTTTCATTATACATGCAGGTGTACTTGGCAACGAAAAACTCCTCATAAAGGTTGAACAAGCCATGTTGTTTTTTTAGTCACTAGCAGTCATTTTTACATATATATCCTAGTGTCATTAAGGTGATTGTTAGATTATATTTGAACTGGGCTGTATGGTTTGCTAGCCTATGTTGCACGGGTTATTATGGTTATACCTATGGACTCTATGATAGCGACTTGGTCACTATTGCACTTACTGTTTAAGTGGCACCTATTTACTATGGTATAAAGGCTTTATGCTTTAGCATAGTTTTATTATATGGTATTAATAGTTGGAAATAAGATTTGTAAAAAAAAAAAATGTCCTAAAGTATTCCATGGCATCTTTCCTATGCCATGGGATTATGGCTTAACTAAGTAATTCAATGCATAGTGGGGTTTATGCATTTCACATCGATTTGGAAACAAGGTTTTATATGGTGGAAAACTATACGATTATGGGTTTTGTAAACGTTATTAGAGGCTAGGGTGGCGATATAAATGCGCATGGGGATTTGTGGCATCCAAGATTAAGGCTTGGCTCATGTGTTGGTTTGGGTCATTCGTAGCCTGGATGCTTGTGCTCTGCTCCTATGCGGTGTAAATGGAATGAGACTACGGTGGATTACAAGTATGTTGATAGTCTTTTTTCACAACATCGTTTGCTTTTTTAGTTTGGTCATCACGCATACTTCTCATCATGACCTCTTCACTGTGTTTGCAGGTTACAGGATGTGGCGAAAATTGTGGTTCATAGCACATGGATAGCTCTGTGGAAAATCCATACCCATTTAGGTAAACATGTTGTAACAAGTGTTTAACTTGTTCCCTCTTTGCTTAGTTGTTGTGACAAGGTTATTACTCATCATGGGTTTGAATGCTTAGCCTTGGTTTCTAATGGCTTCGTTTTGGGATGGGTCTGTTTATAAATTTAATGGATATTGCATTTGTAATGCGATAGGCTTGGGATTTTGCTTGTGGGGATTTTGTACCTTCGGGCCAGAACTTTAATGTATTGTGATTTTTTAATGGAAACGTTGTGTGGTAAATGGTGACTGGGTAACTCTTGAAAACTCTGTGTATTTGTAAATAAGTTTATATTAAAAAAAGGTGGAAGCACCATTGCTTGCAATGGTGCAATGCCGAGTTTAACCGACTGTGTAACTTATAAATGGTTTTGTAATGTCTGTGTTTATAAATGTAAACAATGAATGCATATTGTGTTGATTTCGTGGTTTATAATTATTAATGGACTGTGTGGATTCGAAATCACTATTTGAGTTATTATGTGGATAATGTTGACAGCGTTGATGGCTTTGGGGCCATGCCACATATGGCATTGGTGTTTCCCACCATTGTAGTTGCGATAGTGTATTGGATAGTTGCATTATCATTTTAGTAATTGAATCTTGTTTATGGATAAATCCTTATGTTATCAGGTAAGGGTCGAGGGCCATTGTTACAGTGTGTAAATTTTATTGGGTCTTTCGACTTCTATGTAGATAATTAGATGTAGTTTAAGTTATAGCTTATGTATATGTAATATAGTGTGGCTTTGATAGTTGGAATTCTACAACATGAGGATGAAATCCTATAGGATTCATTCACGGCGATTTGTAAATAAAATAGACCCTACAAGAATCAATCCTGGGTTGTCTATGGTTGTAAGGGTTTATAATTATAGGGATACGATTTGGGATTAACGCCCATAGGAATGGATCCTATGACATCTCTGTATTTATATTCATGTTTTAATACATGTTGTGCATAGCATTATGGTTGGTTTAATGTGTTGGGATTTCGTTATGGCATACGATTCATAATGTGGTTCGTAAATATTTAAGGGTTTGTTTTATTATACAAGCAATGGTTTTATTATAATGCTAGTTCCTTTAGTGCATGCGATTTCATAGATGTAGTTGGTATATTAAAATGTGGATTGATTTAATGTGGATTACTGTAAAGTATAAATCATGGACGATCAAGTGGTCTCGATACTTGGACTGTTGATTCGATTTATGAATTCTTTGGTTAATGGAAAAGATATTGTTTAGCCTTGATTCTTGGTAGAAATATTTACAGAGCCTATGCGGTCTTCCTTCAGTAGACAGAGTGTCGTCCATCATCCAAGGCACTTCTCTCTTCAATTTTTTGAGCGATGTAGGCCCTGTGTCTTGAATACTAAGTGCGCCTATTTGAATTTTGAGGTAGGCTTCAAAAACTCCTTGTAAAATTTTTCTTTTGTCTGTTTGGAAAATTTTTATCTTTCTGAAAAATATGTGCGGTTTGCTTGCTTCTCTAAAATTTTGCTGTGTTCTTTGCATCTGCCTACTGTTTGGGAGTACTTTGTGAACCCGATTCTCTTTTGAGCTCAGTTCCAAAGGTTTGATGTTTTTTATAGGGGAAAATGGTAGATAGTTTTGGTTTTGGTTTTAATGAAATATTTGGAAAATTTTACTTTTGAAATAAAAATCATAGTCTCTTTTAAACTAGTTCATTTCATACTGCTTTGAGTGCCTCATATTTTCCAGAAAAATACAAAAAATAATCATTTTAGTTTCTTCTTGTTTATGCTTTAGAAGTTGTCATTTTTCTGCATAAATAGATTAGAAGAAATAGATTTTTTGACATTGTAGCAAAGATAGTTTGCATGCAGACTAGAGGCTTAGTTTCTTTGTCAAAATTTTCAGAAAATATTTTGAGTGCTTGTTGAAAAATTTTTGTGTTTGAAAAAACTTCATTTTCTTGCATTTATAGATTCAAGTTTGTGTTGATGAAATGGAATTATTTTAAGGTTCTTGAATAAGAAAAAGAGAAAATTTTCTCCTTACCGTAAATAGTTTTCATCGAAATTCAAAGGAGTGTTTTTCTGTTGCATATAGAGTTAATCTACATTATTGGAGACAACATTTCCACAAACATTCACCTAATCATCAAGATAAAATAAATGGTAGCTTTAGGTTAAAATTTGTATAGAAGGTTGAGTGATAGGATAGAGACATGTTCGGGCGTCGTTAAGCGTAGGAGCTATCGTTATTTGTCCATGCTACATCCCGAGACTCGCGCGGTTCTTCCACGTACCATCGGTATATAGAAACGATCTTTCATGTACCCTTGAGGTATATAGAAAGGTTCTTTCATGTACTCAATTGTATATAGGAATTCCCATTGTGAACGGTTGTGCATTAGACAACACTTCTACCGATTTGAGCTCCCACATACCTTGCGTATATCGAGAGACCCCACTAGGATACCCTATCCAAACCGAGTTAACCTCTTGGTCGTCTTGGATTTACGGGAGAAGCTTGTAAAGTATTGCTAATCTTGGTGAGAAAATGGACTTTGAACTCCTCCTATCATTTAAGACTGCTTGTGACCTTTAGCTATGTGTAGGTGTTTTTGTATGATTTTTTCTTTGACCTAGGTTAGAAGACTTCCAACCACCACCATGGTTGAGCAGCTTGCACGACGTCAATCCCGTAGGTTGCCGGGTTTACCTCCTGAGTCTCCTCCAGCTGTGGAAGGGGAAGAAGGGGTAACCGCGGAGATACCAGCTTCTGCTCAGGATCATATGGAACTTAATCCACCTAGAGGAAATTTCTCTACTCATGCTATTCCTTTATTCCAATTGACTCCTACAACTGATGTTCTTGTACATCCGTCGTTGGGAGGCCATGGTGATACTTATAGCCCACCAGATTATTGTCCATATGCTCCTTCTTGGAGGACTTCTATGGGCCAAGATATTTCTGAATTCAGGGTTATTAGACCTTCACTGGGAAATCCTCCTCTGGGAGAGGAGGAATAGAGAAGAATTAATACATCTCTTAATCGAGCTCGTAACTTTTTAGAGAGAATAGAAAGAATTATTCCTCTACCTATGTCCCGTTATGAAAATTACCAACATGATTAACCCGTAATACAGACCCTTGGCCTGAAGCAGAAATTAAACCTTCTTCTGAAGGCTGCCTAACTTATGGTGAGAATTCTCGTAACCCATGGCCTCAAGGATATCGTTCACTAGCTCAAGTGTTAGGACCTATTGAATAAATTTTATTTCAAGGTAAGCCAAGTCTAAAACAAAACCCTAGAGTGTCACATCCTGAACCTATTTCTAGACCTTCCATACCTATCATTGTTGGGGGGCAATCCTCAAACCAAGCCATGTCAGTAAACTCTCATGTCAGGGGGAAACCCCCGGTGTGAGTTACATTACCTGACAGTGGAACTATGCCTAGCTCAGGACAAGTTGCAGCTATAGAAAAACCTACAGTAGTTATACCCCCCACCAATACACATGTATCCCCCCCCCCCATCTAGTACAGGCCAACCCTTAGGGTCACAACCTATCAACAATATGACTTCTTGGGGATATAATTATCCAGGAACTCAACAGCCTATGGTTAATCAAGTTTACCAACAACCACCACCTGCGACTATTTATCCTGGAATGCCTTACCCTGGAAATGCTTTTGTCCCTTGGGGACAACCAAATTGGTCAAATATCCCATCATATGGAGGGACTTTTGTGAATACTGCCGAAGGATACGGTGGACCTCCCCCCAGAGGACCACCACGAGAACATGGAGGACCTGGAGGACTTGGTGTACCATTTGATGGACCACCACCACCACTTGGAGGAGGAGGACCACCACCACCACCTAGTAGAGGAGGACCACCACCACCATCTGGAGGAGGAGGACCACCACCACCACCTTCCCGAGGACCCCCTCGCTCGGGGGGCCCACCTCCCCACAAAAATTCTGGAAACCAACAACCTTTTCAACAAGCTTCGCAGGCATCATCTATACCCATCTATCAATCTGCATACAGTCCTATTGGTCAGAAAATGCCCTATAAATATTACCAGTACCCGTAACCAAATCAACAACTACCATTTCTAGCCACTTTAGATCTGCCAGACTTGTCAAGATTGATAAATGACCCTTCTTGGATTGCCATCATAGTCAAGCTACCTTTCGATATCCCAAAATTTGATGGTAAACCTAGTGAGGACCCAAAAAACCATGTTATGAATTTTCATCTTTGGTGTTCATCCAATTATTTGATGGACGGTTCAATCCGTCTACGCCTTTTCCAAAGAACCCTCACCATCATTGCAGCTAAATGGTACATTGAGTTACCATGACATTGATTTTGGGATTTCAATGCTTTAGCTATGGCTTTTTTGACACATTTTAAGTTACCAATCCGGTATGAAATAGGTACATACATATTGACCTCACTTCGAAAAACTACATATACCCATATCTCCGATCATATCCATGAATGGAGAAGAAGACGTAGGTTGATTAAGGCTCCTATTCTTGATCAGTTACTGGCTGAATGGTTCACAAATTATTTTCTTCTGTCCGTAGCTAGAGATGTGGCCATGGGAGGTGCGGTTACCAAAGAGCAGGCTATTGGTCGTGCTCAGTACCTTGACTTGGTTTATTCCCATTCAGGCACTTTGTATGATCTAATTCCCCATGCTCCTCGGCTTACTACATACCCTTCAAGACCTGCTACGGAACCACCTGCTGATGGCATACTTGGTTTACTTCAAACACAAACAACGGATAAATCCTCTAAGAAACAAGCCACTACCCTATCCAATCAACAAGCACCACCTGCTAAAACTGCATTCCCTCCTGTTGCTTCTGCTGAAGTAAATGCGGTTCAATCCACTGAATCTTCAGGCAGGAAGAAAAAAGGGAAAAATAAATCTAAAAAACCTGACAACCAATAGGAAGGAAATAAAACACAGAATACGGTTAACAATTCAAAAGGCAAGAGAAAGGTGAAGTACCCTTGTTTAATTTGCAGAGATGATAATTTTACAAAAGAATGTCCTCACAGTGAGGAAGTTGGTAAATTTTTAAAAGATTCACCCAACCTAGCCATTTTAAAAGATCCTTTCCCTTCCCAAGAACAGTTAATTGATCATAAGTCCTTAAACGAAACTTCTTCCTCCATTGATGAAGTTCATATGATGTCTAGTGAAATGGTGAATTTGAATATAAGCACACACAGTTATGACCCTCCTCCAGAAAAGAAACTTGCTGATATTCCATCTGAAAAAACCTCAACTTCCACACCTCCTACTAATAATAGTCTTCATATTGAAAAACCTATACCTGAAGCAATTTTCCATCCACCAAAGGGCACTCTACGTAAGTCCATAATCAATCCTAATGCTCATGCTGCCCAATACTATAGTATTTTTGAATACTTGGCTCAGGCACCCTGCGCTATGTTGACCTTAGAGTTACTTCAAACCTGCCTAACTCAACAGAAAAATTTGCTTACGGATTTTGGAGCTATGGATCTTGAGAATAGTAATATCATCACTTTCAAAACTCGATGATTTCAAAATGAGACTTTCACATCAGTTAGCTTTCCATATCGCTACAAGGATTGCTGGAAAGACTATCCATCGTACTGTTTTGGATGAGGGTGTCTCTACATCAGTTATGTATTTATCTTGTTGGAGAGCCATTGGATCTCCAGAAATCAACCATTCACCTACCACTCTTAAGGCTTTTGATGGTCACGGATTTCAACCCTATGTATTACTACCTGCCATCCATGTCGAACTAGGGGACAAGTCAGTGTCCATTCATATCGAAGTCGTTGACGCTACTTTGGATTACAACTTACTCCTACGGTCGCAACTGGTTTTATGCTATGCAAGCTATAGCATCGACCATTTTTCGGATTGTCCAGCTCCCATTCCAAGGAAATATTGTTACTATTGACCAGTTAGACTTCATCACACCTAGTGCCATTACAAATGATGAAAACAACGTTCCACTCTTGAACACCCCACAGTATGAAGACATCGGAGTAGGCCTCATCAAATATTCTTCACTTATGGGAGTCTTTCCTTCCTTCGACCCTCCTCTTGATTTGCAAACTACATCCATTAATATGATTTCTAGCTCTCATACAAACAAAGGAAAAGCAATTGCTAATGAATCCTCATCCTTTTCCCCTTTTGAAGAGTTGTACAATGCAATCCAAGCTACCAGCAATCCTACCATCAATGATCATTTCTTGGTGGCCTCGAACACCCCTCCCCATCTCTGGATTATCTTTCACACACACTTCCTATAGACGATTCTATCAAGGAAGTTATGTCATTAGACGAGATGACTTGGGAAGATTATCATCATAGATCTTCTTTCCTTCCCCATTGCCATATGGTAGAAAACCACTTTTCCTCCATGTTTTCATCCGATATAGTCCTCAAACCTCAGTCTTCGATCCTCAATCGTAGTGTCGATTCTGAAGGGAATTTATGCAACATTACCAATACTATACCCATTGACATATCCATGAAACTAGGTGTTTCTGAGAACATTTCCATAGGACAAAACTCTTCCCTTGAAGAAATCCAAACATACATGACTCTTTTCAAAGAATTTTGAGATGTCTTCGCATGGACATATGAAGAAATTTCTCAGATTGATATCTCTATCGTTTTCCAAGAAATCAAAACTTATCTCGATGCAAAGCTCGTATGCCAGAAATTATGACAAGTTCATCCTCGAAAAGCAGTCGCTATCAAAGAGGAAGTTGAAAAAATTCTAAAAGCTGGTTTCATTTACCCCGTACCACTAACTGAATGGGTGTCCAACATAGACCCTGTGAATAAAAAGAAGGGTACTATTAGGGTTTGTATCGACTTTAGGGACCTGAATTGAGCTTGTTCAAAAGACAATTTTCCCACTCCCTACATCGATCAAATAATCAATAACTGTGCCAAAAGCATCATTTTCTCCTTTATGGATGGCTTTTTTTACTATAATCAGATTGAGATTCTCCTGTCCAATCAACACAAGACGACATTCATTTGCCCTTGGGGGAATTTTTCTTATATCGTAAACTATCTTTCAGTTTAAAAAATGCTAGCGCGACATTCCAATGTGCCATGTCATATGCTTTTCATGATATTAAATATGTTGTGGAACCCTATCTAGATGACCTTCCTGCCCATTCCAAGCAGTGGGATATCCATGTCGATCATCTAAGAGTTGTATTTCTTTGATGTCGTCATTTTAACATTCGTCTAAACCCCCACAAATGTGTTTTTTTTGTTGAAGCTGGCTGAATTATTGGTTTTATTGTTTCTAAAGACGGCATCTGTATCGATCCTTTGAAAATTGAGGCTATTTTGTCCCTGCCTACTCCGACGAATGTTACTGAACTCCAAAGTTTGCAAGGGAAGGAAAAATTTCTGCATCGCTTCATCTGTAACTATGCAGAGATGACACATGGTTTCATCAGGTTTCTTAAGAAAGATACTCCTTTCATTTGGTATGATTTCATGCAGCGCATGTTTAATAATCTTAAACATGCACTTACCCATGCACCTGTGCTACAACCACCCAATTATGCTCAGGATTATTCCTTGTATGTGGCTTCATCCTTGTCTTCCATAGGCATGGTCTTTGTTCAAACAGACAAACATGACCAAGAACATGTGATCTATTATGCGAGTAAGAGTCTTTTGGACTCTGAAACTTGATACTCACATGTGGAGAAACTCACTTTGGCCATCCTCATTGTAGTCCAGAAGTTTCGTCACTATATTTTACTCCACACCACTACTGTTTACGTGGATTCCAACCCCATGTACTACGTTCTGACACGTCAAGTGATTGGGGGAAAATACTCACATTTGATCGTGATCCTCCAGGAGTTTGACCTAGAATTCACGAAAAGTACTTCCAATAAGTCCCTTGTCATTGTAGAGCTTATATGTGACCTTCCTCGTACTACTGAGAATCTAGAGCCCTCTGATTCCTTTCCCGATGAATAATTGTTTCTCATTAGTAGGACAGATCCATGGTATGGAGACATCATTTTGTACCTCTAGACCTTGCGATACTATCCTACTGCCTCTTGAGATGAACATCACCACCAGGATAAAATTTACCTTATCTTGAATGATACCCTATACCATCGTGGTGTTGATTCTATCCTACGTTGTTTCCTTACACACGAAGAGGCTGAGATCGGCCTTAATGATTGCCATGCTAGAGCTTGTGGCGGTCATATTTTTGGGTTGGCTACTGCCCAGAAAATTCTGCGTGTTGGGTGCTTGTGGCCTTCCATCTTCAAAGATTGTATTGAAATGGTCAATAAATTCCCACCTTGTCAAATGTTTATTTCCAAGAAACGCGCACATCCAGCTCCGCTCCTTCCCATAGTAGCAGTTGGCCCTTTTGCAAAATGGGGCATAGACTTTGTACACTGTAGACCTACCTTAGCTGGGGGTCATGGCTACATCATTGTGGCTATTGAATATTTTACAAAATGGGCTGAGGAAATGCCCACATATGCTGAAGACGGTAAGACTGCTGCACTTTTCTTATTCAACCATATTATTGCAATATTTGGGATTCCCAGGGCCATCGTGACCGATCATGGATCACATTTCAAAAATAAAATGATGGTAGATATTAGCATGAAATTAGGGTTTCGACATGATAAATCTACACCCTACTATCCACAGGACAATGGCTAGGTGGAAGTGATAAATAAAGTACTAAAAAAAATGCTTCAACGGATGGTAGAGCAGGCCAAATCAAACTGGCATTTACAGCTTTTCTCTGCACTCTGGGACTACAGGACTAATGTTAAAAATTCCACCAGTTTTACACCTTTCCAATTAGTATACGGGCTAGAAGCTACTCTCCCAATAGAATGTGAGTTCCCTTCTTTAAAACTGGTTGTCGAATTATTACCCAACACTACCATAGAAAAATAAAGATGCCTGTACCTAAATAAACTTGATGAAACTCGATGTGATGCTTCCTCAGCTAATGAGGCACACAAACAAAGAATGAAAGTTCAATATGACATGACTATCCAACCTTGTTCCTTCGATGAAGGAGATCTAGTCTTGACCTTGACCAGAAGCATGACAAACTAGGGGAAAGAAAATTTGATTCTATGTGGCATGGACCCTACATTATTAGCCGTGTTCTAGAGAAAGGAGCATATGAACTGGTTGATTACAATGGGATACCACTGGGAGAGCCCCGAAATGGGCTCTACCTTCAAATATACTAGGCGTAGGTGATCTAGCATAGGGTATTTGTAAATATTGTTTATAGTTTGTTGTGGGTCTTATAATTTAAGAGGTGTGTCTTTTGTGCGATTTAGAGTGTGTTTTTTATAAAACCCTACTTATGCACGTCTTTTGTCTCATGGACAGATGAATTCCTTCATTGGTTTTGTTGATGGTGCTCACCAGTATACGCTTAACCTTGCATCTGCAGCTTGGGTACTGTACTCTCCTATAAGTGAGCTGGTGAGTTCAGGGGTGTATTTTTTTAGGTCCCTCCACCAACAATCTGGCAGAATATCAAGATATGGTCGGATTGTTGATGGAATCTCTAGCTAATGATGTAAGGGAAATTAGGGTTTAGTTAGACTTTGAGTTGGTTGTCCAACAACTTAATTGAGTCTACACCATCCGTAATCCCCTACTTCTTTGTACTTTCCAAAGTGTCAGGTTGTTAGAGAGGTCTTTTGAGCAAGTGACTTATCAACACATTCCAAGACATTTAAATGTAGTGGCACATTCCTTAGCTAATTATGTTTTGGATTGATATATTGCTCATACATGAAAGTCCATTTGAAACATAAATCAAAACATGTAAATTCATAAGTAGCAGAACATATCACACATCACATTTGTCACACACACAACTATAAATATGAAAGTATGTCATATATATATATATATATATATATAAACTGTAAGATTGAGATACAAAAATGGCCTGAAGCATCCCTAGCTTTCATTACCCTCAAAGTTCAGGACCTTAAAAAGTTCAGAATTCATAAATACACAGGGAAAAATATGAAGCTTCAAAGATTTCAGTAATACATATATAAAAATAATATAAAAATAGACTAATCCTCCTGCTGTGCATCATAGCATGCAATGGCCTGGGCCACTCTGTGTAGTAGCATGGCAAACCATTCAGAAACACCTACAGTGTGGCACTGATAATGCCTAGGTACCCTGTCTATGGCTACATCAGGAATACCCACAGTCAAATGTTGTAGGTTTTCCTCCACATCTCCAAGATCCTCCTCAGCCTCGAAGTGATACACCATCATGTCTCTGGTGCCTGCTCGCCTAGCAATATGAGACATCCCCATTGGACTGGAAGGTCCAATGTTTTCACAAAAACACTTTTTGTTATCTCAATGTTATAAACCATAAAAATGAAATAAAATAAAAAATTCCAAAAACACAGTTTGGAGGGTGTCTTTACTTACCATGATCATCCCACATCTCACCCTTGGGTAAAACCAACTCTGGATCATGATGGAAACCTGCCCCATCATAGGCATAATATTCTATCATAAGCAACTGGTTTTTCAACCAGCGGAAGAATCCATCCCCATAGCTAAATTTAAGCACTGCACCGCCAAGGCATGGCATAGCTGTAACCCATGTTAACATCCTGGGATCTTCAAGATCCATCCTGGTGATAGTTACCTGTGGTCTCAAATGTGGAATCCACTGTAACATGAATGACACCACCACTACCCCGTATCTAAATTACTTCAGTGCTCCCATCCTACATTTGGTCAACTGCTTCTTCAAACATACTAGCATGCTCTCACACCAGTTAAAAACGGTAGGCTCCATATACTGCAGAGCATATAACATATGAGACCGAGTATTAAGGTGGGAAGATATTGTTCCTACCACCTTACCAATAGTGTATACCATAGTCCTCAATGGGCGATTCACTATGGAGTGAATCTTTAGTTTCTCGGATTGAGCTTTTGTGCCCAATGCACAATCCTGGTCTATTGTGTCATCCAAGGAGCCTTCTCCTCCTTGAGACCCAGATAAGACTGCCTAACTCCCCCTCATGGATAGATCGGTCAAAAAGTATATATATTTTATCTCAATGGGAAAGATGTGGACCCTTATGACAAAATATTCTTGATCGGGATCCCACATGTTAATGATATACTCAAGTAGCTAGATGTGTGCTTTCATACCAGGCACACGTAAATATTTCAGCAGTCCACAATTTCTTAGCGCTTTGAAGATAGGTGGATCATTAGAAAATTGTACATCAGAAGTCTCATGCTCCCTCTCTTTCCAGATAACCATAGTGCACCTGAAACATACAAATCTCATGATTAGAACACATGGCATGGATTAAAAAAAACACAATAATACATGTTGAAGCAAATCTTGAGCATGAATTTGCTCTTTTTAGCATTCTAAGGTTTTATTTTTCTTCCTTAAGGATGTAGTGGCGCTACTAGTTTTTATCGACAGAGCACCCTTGGAACCTGCACCTTAAGAGTTCAGCGTGCCGTTTGCTAGTCCGTTGTGGATAGGGTTCCTATGGCGCACTTGTCCCGATTGGACAGAACGCCATCAAGGACTCTTCTTGACGATCGAAAACCCTTGGAAAATAAAATTTAACCTATTTTTAACCCATAAAATTGCTTAATGATGGTCGGTTTTTCTATTTCTAATGGACATTTACGAACCTATCCTCTACCTTGGCTTCAAAATCATTATAAAAATTGTTTTTAGGGATGCGAGTCTAAACATGAAAGAAGCAAAATTGATGTTTGTAGAAGATGGAAGAGAAAAGAATTGATTACTTACCTCTTACACGGTGAACGGAGAAGCAATGAAGAAGCAATATCCTTGCCAAACTACCAATGGAACTCTTGCCAATCAAAACCAATTCTCCAAAGCTCACAAATGGTAAAAATGAAATGGTCAATATTTCTTACCCCACTTTCTATTTATAGAGTATTTGAGATTTTCAAAAATGCATTACAATTCATATATTTTGAAATCCAAATTATTTAAGTGAAAGTGGGTTTTTATTTTTATTTTCTATAGTTTTGGGCAAAATGGTTTTTAAAGGTATTTTTTGAGTTTTTCAGGGTTAATGCTAGGTTTTGGCTTTGATACAAGTCATTCTTGTTTTTTTTGGGCTTAGGGAAAAATTGAAAATGTACTGAGCGTCCTTATACACTTTTTACATGCTCATTAAAATTCTAGTAGAAAGGTGTCGAGTCCACTTTTTTTATTTTTTAGACTCGTTAAAAATGTCTTATGAAAAAGGAACCTCATTCGGGATTTATATTTAAGCTCTTTTCAGTCTCGTCAAAACACAAGAAGATTTCCAAGCGAACTTGTTGCATTCACGCTTGTAAAAGAATCTAAATGGTCGACTAGTCAAGGGTAGGTTATCTCTTTTTCGAATTGACTGGCCTTATTTATGAAAAAGGACCCTTTTTGGAGTCTTCTTAGTCATTTCAGACTCTCTAAACATGAAACGACAGATGAGCTTACTTGCATCTGACTCATAAAACATACGATGTAAGACCCTATTTCAGGAATAAACCCCTCCTTTCTCAGGTTTGTAAAAATATGAGAATGGACTCATCACTTGATGAGATTCAATGATTGTTTATTACCCTCTTTGTAATCATAAAAATGAAAAGTGGCACTCACCTTTCGATGTGGGGAAATTAAAGGAAAGGGGAATGGTTTTCATTTGTTTATATGGCAGTACTCAACGATCCACCTTTGAACATGGCACCTGTTTGCATTTGCATATCTGAACAGTTTGGGTTTTTCAGTTTGTCCTTGAGTTGATCAATTTTTGTGAGTCACCTGACTCCTTTGAGTCAATTCAAAGGATACTTCGTTATATTCCTTGCATTACACCTGGTTCTATTCTCGTGGGTCAATACTGCCAAGTCATGTGTCGTGCCGCCCAATTGTTCAAAGGTTGCCTCTCTTAGAAAAATAATCCATCAATAACCTCACTTTTCCACAAAATTCAAACATGTCTGAGTCATCCCTATCATTCCAAATCAACTTTTATTCTCAGTTTCATTTCACTGATGTGGGAATCACAATGGCCCTATTGTGATAGGGTCTATTCCTATCGACTTCATATGACTATCCAGGAATTAGACCTAGAAACCTAGATAGTACCTTGGACCTTCATGCCTCAATGGCAAGTTACCTCGCTTTCAACATGAGTTTACATCATTGGCTCTTGATTGAAAGATCTCATCGGATGTTCGAATTCAATTCCTTTATTCACATTCGATGATTTGTACTTAGATACCTTGGGAATCATTGACATCAATGGTGATTTCCCTCGCACTTGTTAACAGTTGACATCAATGACTGGTAATCAAGTGGTTTCTACCATGTTCGACGTCAAGACATTGTAATCACATGGTTAGATTCGTATCGTTTGGAGATTGGTATGAAGACCCTAAGTGATTAGGCTTTATCATCATCATTTCCTATGCTCAGGTTGTGTTTGGAGATCATTTAGAGTCATGACATGGATCCACATTGTATGTTCGGTGGCTGTGTTCAATATCTAAAAATGAGAGGCATAGATCTACTTTGTATATCTCGTAGCTATGACCTATCCATTATAGCAGTCAATCATGGATATACAGTGTATTATTGGTAGCCATGACATAGTCATCATCATAGATCTGCAGTGTATTGGTCTGCAGCTGTGATTGGATAAGAGCTAGTTATTGGTCCTTTTCGAGTCTATCTCTCTTTGCCTCTGTATCAAATGGAAAACTTGCAAAGAATTTAACCTATCACATTATTATAGCTTCATACTTTGGGGGGAATTCTATTGCACATGAAAATCTCAAATTGCCTAGTCAGCCTTCAGATGACTTTCTTGTTGCCTGTCAACCTCTCAAAAATCCTGACCTAAATCACCTTGGCCATTTTTTTCCCTGAACTAGAAGAAACAATGCCCTTTAACCTTTTCCACAAAGCATCGTTGATGCCTCCATTAGTTGATAAGAAAGCACTGTCAGCCCTTTTTCAGTAAGAAAAATCCTAGGTCAGCGCTCTATCTAGTTTACCTCTCAAAAATCTCGATTTGAATCACCTTGGCCATTTTTTTCCCTAAAATAGAAGAGACAACGCCCCTTTCACCTTTTCCACAGAGCGTCGTTGATGTGTCCATCATTTGAGTAGAAAGCATCATCAGCCCTTTTTCAGTAAGAAAAGTCCTAGGTCAACGCTCTGTCCAATTTACCCAAAAGCACTGATGGTAACTTAAAGGAGAAAAAAGAAGCTTCTAGAAGATTCCATACAGGGTCCTTAATGGAATTGGTTTCTGCATGTATGGAAGAGGTGGCATTCACCTCCCTCACCTATAGAGATATTCTTCTATCCTTTTGTCAAGTCATCCTATGTATTTTTGGCCTATAAATGAAGCTTCTATGAAGAGAGTGAAGGAGACCAGAAAAAGCGTCCTTATGCTGCGAGTTTGAATTCTGGATAGAGGCAAAGTAGAGGTAGCTTGTAGCTAGAGAGGTCTTCATTGGATTTTGTAGACATTTGTTGAGATAGAAGTTGTCAACATCAAGGATTTTGGTTGTACTTCTTCTCACCCATTATTAATACAAAAACATTTCCCTTTCCTATATTTGGTTATTGTGTTTGTGATTAAATATTATTGGACTCCTTGATCACCAATATGGATAGTTGATTATCATGATGCTCTCATATTTTTGTTTGTCTTGTGATCCATCTTGCAAGTATTGAATCATCTCAAGGATTTTTCGAAGAACAGATAAACAGACCTACGGTTGAGGTATATGATGTGTTATGTTAATTAATTTGACTATTCAAGGGAAGGATATGTGGCTGTGATTATTTTGTTCTGTAGTTGTGTTTTTCATTACAGGGTAACAAGTAGTGTCAGCACTGGTTGAGAATTCCTAGTAACAAACACCCAACATTAACAATTCGTCAGAAGATCTAACCTATGTATAGATGACCAAATCACTTTGGAACTAACACGTTCCACCCAACCATGACCTAGAACCGTTCTTGGTTTTAATCTAGATCCCCCTAAGCAACTCACAACACGCAAGTAGCTTATAGCTCCTAAGGCAAGCCTTCCCTAACTGGTATATCAGGTCTGGATCAGTTCTCCTTTTTCCTCTTAGGAAAATGTTCTCCAAGAACTCTCTTGAGGATAATCAGGCAGAATAATGAATCCAAAAATAGATGGAAGATCTCCCCAAGCCTCTCTTTGGCTTGGGACTTTATAGATATACTTTTCAGTCAAAGGGGTAGTTAAATAAAAAATCATTTGATTTCTCGATTTAACCCTTTTTATTTAATTTAGTTACTTTTAACTAGTTCCTAATTGAACTTTTGTAGGTATTATACTATTTAATTTTTCTTTTATAAATAATAATAATAGATGAAGCTTTTCCTTCTTTCTTACATTATTAATATTATTACTATGCTTACTCTTTATACATACTATGTATAAAATATATAATAATATATTAATTGTTAACATTTGTCTTTGGGTATCATATATTATGATCCCTAAACTTATGACACTTTCTTCATTAAGGTCATTAGCTAGGTGGTTTAGTCTACTAGGCTAGGAAAATATAAACATCCTTGCATGTTGGATTCTCTCATATAACATAGTAGTTCTTCAGTACTTGATGAGATATAGAAATTAGAAATTTAATTTAATCACTTATAAATAAGTCATATGAGATCAATATTTTTCTCGATTCGTTTTCACTCAACATAATTAATTCTTTTTAGTAACTCCTAGTGCTTATCAAGATCCCATACTAAATTGTAAAAACATGGAGTTACAAACTTAGTGCAATTCCAAAGCTCCTCGCTCAACACTGATGCTAAGATGTACTTGTAGGATACACCTAGGGATACAATGACAATGGATCTGATGTTCCAGAGCTTATGCTCAACATCAACATGGAAGGCTCCAGGGCTTATGCCCAACACTTCAAATTTATCTTTGCATGTGTTCTAGAGCTTCATGCTCAACACAAATGTCTCAAAAACCATGTGCTCCAGAGCTTCTTTCTCAACAGAAAACATCAATTTACCCATGTGCTTCAGAGCTCCTCACTCAACAAAAAACATCTCATCAACCATATGCTTTAGGGTCCACACCCAACACAAGCAAGAATATATATATATATATATATATATATATATATATATATATATATATATATCATATGCAATTGCCTTATGCCCAATATATCAAATAAATCATCATGTTGATATGTAGTGGGGTCTTTGACCCAATATTTCAAAATAAAACATCAAGGTAACATCATAATCAATGGGTCTCATGCCCATAAGTGTTAGGTCCAAAATTCAGGATATTATAGTTGATATGCCTTCTTCAGCTTCTAGGGCTGCCTTGGAAAGTTGATTAGCCAACTGATTTTTTTCTCTGTAAATGTGATGAAAACTGATGTTGCTGAAATGTATCATATTTTTTTTAATGTAACAAACCCATAGTAAAAACATCATAATAATATATATTTATGCATATATCAACCCAAATAATTTTTTTTTAAACTTCAAAAAGGGTAAAACCAAAAAGTTAGTTTACTAAATAATTTCTGGTTTTAATGGTTGAGTGAAATAATTCTCAAGCAGAGAAGAAGTTTGAAGAATCAAAGGTTCCACCTCAAACACTAGACTACCAGATGTAGTTAAGGGATATAGACCCTTCAAATTAGATCATAAACTCACTTGGCATTTATGCTAATCCATCTTTCCCTTCGTACAGGTGAACTTCCATCAAATGCACCAACAAGGGTTTAAGTTTGACCTAGCAGTTTTTAAAATGTTTACAAACCATGGGAATCAGTACTGAAGTTTTTAAATATTTGATCAACTATGGAAAAAGGCACTTCGATGGTTAATTTAAATGAAATAGAAAAGGCTTCAAATCCAGTGCTTTAAACTATAAAGCAACATTGAACTTTCTCGACATTCATCTGTCTCGATCATATGGTCAGTTTTTTCATTTGGATCAGTGAGGGAGCGCTCTCGCAACTCGAACTCTTCACAATTTTTAGTGAAGTGTTTGATAAGATACCCAACCTGTAAGAGCGTGTACCAAACCTTCGGCTCAATTCGTGACGACAGTCTTACTGTATTATTTGCTATGTTGATGGGGTTTGTTCTACACAGACATTGCAGGTAATGATTGTACTCAGTTGTGACTATCATATCTCACATATCCTTGTTTATCTATTTTACTAACATATCATCAGGTCATGGTCTCCATTCCTCTGAAGGTGAGTTCATGGTTTAATGTGATGGTTCTATCTCTCTATTTCATCTTTTTAAAAGAGAATTCACTAAGATAAGTGGTCGTGAAAGTTTTGGCTGAGTTAAAAAAAGGCTTTAGAGGATTGATCGTAACGTTTCCCAAAGGGTTTATGTAGGATTATTTAACTCAGATATTCGACATCTTGGGTAAATTTTATTGATAATAATAGGGTAAATCTTTTGTTTAAGATGTTAGCAAAAACCGAGCCGACAAACTTGAGTCGATCTCCTTTTTCTTTTTACTTTTCTAACTCTGACAAGACAAGTCTACCAATATGGTTGAAATTTTTGACCCGACTCTTATACCTCGACAAGTTCTTACTTGTCGGTTTTACCAGCTCACTTCACTTCGACAAGTTTACTTTGACCACTTGTCATTTTTACAGCTACAACAAGTTTACTTTGACCCGGTTTACTTCAACAGGTTTAACTCGACAATTTTACTTCAACTCACTTGCTCGACTGGTTTCTTTTTAGTCGAAATTTACAAACGATATTTATTAGTATAAAATACTTTAGAAATTACAAATATTTTTCACCCACCAGTAATATGAAGTAAAAACCGACACAATCAACAATTCAAAAGATTTATAAAAACATATAACAAAACATTTAGTAATACTTGTGTCGACCACTTTGCCGTAAAACCTGGAACTTTTACTGCATGAATTGATTATGGATTCTTTGATCTTTCACTCAAAACGTAAATGTAAACAACATTTACAAAAATAATTCTGGAGAAAATGTTAGCAAAGTAAACATGCATTTCAACCATAAACTATTTGATTTATATAACTTGTTGGGACATAACAAAGAACTATATGTCATAAATGAAAACTTGAAATTGACAGAGATATTTAACATTTTATAGAGCCTCCGCTCTTGACATCTTCAAACACATAAAAGTTTCATATTCGACAGAATCTTCTTCACTCTCGGAGTTCTCTCAGAATTCTCTTTGTTTTGTCTATGTGTCTAACTTAATTTACAATCTTCTTCTTCTATTTATAGGGAAACTAAAAATTACTTCTCCATGAATCTACTGGCTTACCATTAAATATTGTAATAACTATCTACCTAACAACTTAGCTTCATAAATTTAATTCGACTAGTTTACATTATCGAATCGTGGACTCTTCACTCTTGTCAGACTGTCTGACAGAGATTGAACTGATACAGAATATGGAAAAGTCAGCTGAGGTGTGGTAGGACTTGTGTGATTAATTACCATTTCCATCACTCCCCCTTAATTATGACCAGATGGGGATTTTCAAAAAAAAAAATTACAAAATGTTTCAGAGCTTAGTATTTCTCTATGCATGACAGAGTTCACTGTGCAGAACTTTTCATCCCGAGATAACTACACATATACTGGAATGTATCCTTTTCCAAAGGATTTTTAAATATGTTTGCAAGTTGATCTTCAGGCCTACAAAATTGTAAACAAAATTCTTTGTTTTCCACCAATTCTGTTATGAAATGAAACCTTGTGTCGATGTGCTTTGTTATCTTGTGGAACACATGATTCTTGGATAATGCAATGGATGCATTTTTTTCGCAGAAAATTGTTGTTGGTTCTGTGACAATTCTTTTAACACTCTCCACGTCCATACAGCTTGACACGCAATGCTTGTAGCTGCAACATATTCTGCTTCTGCTGAAGACAGAGTTACTATGGGTTGTTTCTTTGAAGCCCATGAAACAACACCTATACCAGAATGAAATGTGTACCCAGATGTGCTCTTCCTTTCATATATGCTACCTCCATTGTCACTGTCAGTGTAGCCAAGGAGTTTAAAATTTTCTGAGGTTGAATACATAATACCAGGGTCTTTTGTGCCACTTGCATACCTCGAAATTCTTTTACCTGCTTGCTAATGAGAGGCTTTTGGTGACTCCATCAATCTTGAGATCAAACTTAATCCATACATGATGTCTGGTCTTGTCATTGTTAAATACTACCTACCAGATTTTTCAACAATGTAGGATCTACAGTTGATCCTTCATCATCCTTGGTCAATTTTAAACCTATTATTACTGGTGTTAGGGCTATCTTGCAATTAGAAATATTAAATATTTTTAAAACTTCAATTGCATATTTCGATCGTGATATAAATATACCACTTTCAGACTGTTGAACTTCAATTCCCAAGAAAAACTTCATAAGCCCCAAATCAATCATTTCAAACTCACTTTCCATGACTGCTTTAAAATATTATAAGCCAAAGTTACCATTAAATATTAAATCATCTACATACAGGAAGACAATTAACATCTTACCTTGCTCATAAACTTTGGTGTACAAAGTCGGTTCACTTTCACTTCTTTGAAATCCATTTTCAGTGAGATAGGAATCAAATCGACTGTACCAAGCTCTAGGATCTTGCTTCAAACCACAAAGTTCCTTTTTCAGCATGTGCAATTTACGCTCTTGACTTGGAGCTTCATAGACTTGTGGTTGTTCCACATATACTTCCTCTTCTAGATAGCCACTCAAAAATGCTGACTTAATATCCATTTGATAAACAGGCCATTTGTTTTGTGCAGCAATGGCCAAGCCTGTTCTGACTGTATCCATGCATGCAACAGGTGAAATTTTTTAATTGAAGTCTATGTTGGGTTGTTGTGTGAACCCTATTGCTACCATTATTTCTTTTTTCTTCTGCACATTCCCATCGGCATCTTTCTTTGTCTTGTAAACCCATTTGATGCTGATTACATATGTGTCTTTTAGTACATCTACTAGCTCCCATGTTTTATTCTTCTCAATGCATTCTATTTCTTCATCCATGGCTTGTGCCCATACTTCTTCTTCGACAAATTCCTCAAATGTTAGTGTATCATATATAGGAGAAAATAATGCAAAAAGAGAGAATGAATTTGGTGTACTAGCTTCATATATTTCACACATACTTCTTTTCTTCACCAGTTCTATTGATGTCAACGTTGACGAAATACTTGATGGAGTTTGTTGTCTTCTTGGTGTGCTTGTTGTCGTAGCTTGAGCTGCAACTTGTGTTGATTTTCCTTGTTTTGAACCATTTTGGTGGTGTCATGGCGGTCGACGATGCTGCAACCAGTTGAATTTCATGTGGTGTTTGAACCAATTCCTCCACCATGTCATCATGGTCAACATTCGACACAATCTTGACATTTATGTCAACAGTTCCATCCCATGATTCATTCTCGACAAATTGAACATCTCGACTGATTATCAATTTCCTTACAACAAGATCATACAACTTGTATTCTTTTGTGTCTTCAGAGTATCCAAAAAAATTACATTTATGTCCCTTGTTGTCTAGCTTCTTTCTCAACTCATCTGGAACATGAGCATATGCAACATAACCAAAATTTTTTAAATGAGAAACATTGTGATTCATACATGTCCATGCTTCTTAAGAAACTTTGTTCTTCACACTCTTTGTCGAACACCGATTCATAATATATACAGTAGTTGGGACTGCTTCAGCCCAATTATGATTTGACAAATGCTGGGTTGACATCATGATGTGCACCATCTCCATAATGGTTCTGTTCTTTCTTTCAAAAACATCCTTCTATTGAGGTGTATACTGCGCAGTGAATTTCTTCTATATGCCATGAGTTTTGCAAAAATTCATAAATTCATTTGAAACATATTCACCTCCTCTGTCGGTCCTTAATATTTTGATGCAGTGTCCACTCTAGTTCTCCATGAGTGCCTTAAACTGCTGAAAATAACTAAATGCATCATATTTATGTTTTAGAAAATATACCCATGTTTTTCTTGAGTAGTCATCAATAAAAGTAAGAAAATAACTACAGCCGCCAATGGATGATGTTTGCATTGGACCATAAATATCAGAGTGCACAATCTCAAGTGGTGTGCGTGCTCTATATGACTTTTTGACTGGAAAAGTCTCTCTATGCTGCTTGCCAAAAATGAAGCCTTCAAAAACTCTTTCTGATCTATTAATCAATGAAAATCCTTTCACCATATTCTTTGTGTGCAGTATCTTCATTCCACCAAAATTCAGATGTCCAAATCTGAAATGCCACAGCCAGGATTCATCCCGAACTTCTGTTTGAAATATAGCCTTAAAATCAGCGTTTTCATTTTCTTTCTTATCGAAGTGCTTGACTGCTTCTTTACATTTTTCCTTGAATGCAACCCCTATATTTGTCTTTCCTTTCATGTATGGAACTATCCTCAATGGAAACAAGCGATTTCTTGTCATTGGCACTTTTGCTATCAGCTAGTTTCTTGGACGAATGTCTTTAATCACACAATTATCATCTTCTATATAGAATTTGCATCCTTTCTGTATCAACTGTCCAATGCTCAACAAATTATGTTCCAGACCTTCGACATGATAGACATCAGGAATATACTTAGTCTCCCTGTGTTTGGTTGGAATACTAACAGTACCCTTTCCTAAAATAGTAACTTGGACATTATTTCCAAGTGTAACATCATTTTGAACTAAATTATCTAAATTGGAAAACAAATTTAAATTATGATTCATATGATTGGTGCGGGCTTGAATCTAAGTACCATATGTCATGTGGACTTTATTGGACAACATTGCATTCAATTGGATATGGATATGCCATTAACATTGCACTTGTTGGAGTGATGGTGTTGGTCAACAAATTTGAGCTTTTCCTTCCTTGGTCATATTGTTTCTTCCTGCATTCATCTGCATAATGACCAAATTTCTTACAATAATGACATTGAATATTTTATTTATCAAACCTATGACCACTTGGCTGAATTGGATTTTGATTCTCTCCTCTACCAATGAAATTTGCAGTACTTTTGATGCGTCCTCCTCTGGAAGAACTTCTTCCTCTGCCTCTGGAGTTGTTTCTCCCCCTGCCTCTTCCATGGCTTATGGATGACTGGGTTGCGAATTCACCTTCTAATGATGTATTTTTTCTATTTATTCTGTGTTCATGATTGATGAGTCACGACTTGCAACTCATCAATGGTAGACACCGATATGTCTTTGTGTTCTTCCAAGGTCACAACCAAGGATTCAAGTCTTGGGGGAAGAATTCTAAGAACCTTATCAACCACCCTTTGGTCTGTTATGGTTTCTCCATGAGATTTAATTTGATTTGTCAAACCAACAACTCTGGTGTAGAATGTATCTATCGTCTCTGAATCTTGCATTGACAGAGATTCAAAATATCTTCTAAGAATATGCAACTTGGAAGTCTTTACCTTGTCCAAGTCTTGATATGTAGTTTCCAATGTGTCCCATTCCTACTTAGCATTAATTGTTGTTGCTACTCTTGGGATTATGCTTTCATGGATGTCTTGATGTATGTAGAACAAAGCCTTTCCATCTTTCTTCCTCTATTCCCTTAGGACATCTTTATAATATTGTACGATGTTGTTATATGCCGCTTGATTTGCTAGTTCTGCATAACCATGCTAGACAATTTCCTAGACATCTTGACCTCTGAACAAATCCTTCATAGTTAGAGACCAATATTCATAATTCTTTCGTGTAAAAATTGGAGTTTGAAAACTTGACATATTTGAACCAGAAGTGGAAGCCATTTTTAATTTTTAATTTTCCTTAGAAAATTACTTTTCCCCTTTTTAACACAATATTTCTTTCCTAAACCTTGCCCTGATACCAGTTAGCCGAAACCAAGCCAGAAAACTTAAGTTACCTCTCAGTTATAAAATTTTCATGCCGACCTCCTTTTTCTTTTTACTTGTCTAACTCTGACTAGACAAGTCTACCAATATGGTTGGACTTTTCGACCCGAATCTTTTACCTCGAAAAGTTCTTACTTGTCAGTTTTACCAACTCACTTCACATCGATAGGTTTACTTTGATTACTTGTCGGTTTTACAACTTCAACAAGTTTACTTCGACGGATTAACTTCGATCGATTTACTTCGATAGGTTTAACTCGACATTTTTACTTCGACTCACTTGCTCGACTGGTTTGTTTTTAGTGGAAATTTACAAAGGATATTTCTTAGTCTAAAAGACTTAAGAAATTACAATTTTTTTTAACCCATCAGTAATATGAAGTAAAAACCGACACAATCAACAATTCGCCAGAATTATAAAAACATATAACCAAACATTTAGGAAGACTTGTGTTGACCACTCTGCTGTAAAACCTGGAACTTTTACTGGGTAAATTTATTACAGATTCTTTGATCTATCACTCAAATTGTAAATGTAAACAACATTTACACAAATAATTCTGGAGAAAATGTTGGCTAAGTAAACATGCATTTCAACCATAAACTATTTTATTTATATAATTTGTGAGGACATAACAAAGAAATATATGTCATAAATGCAAACTTGAAATTTACAGATATATTTAACCTTTTATAGAGCTTTGGATCTTGACATATTGAAACACACAGAAGCTTGAGCCTAGACACAATCCTCTTCACTCTAAGATTTGTCTTAGAATTCTCTCTACTGTGTCTTTGTGTCTAACTTAATTTACAATATTCTTCTTCTATTTATAGGAAAACTAAAAATTTATTCTCCGTGAATCTACTGACTTACCATGAAAGACTGTAATAACTATCTACCTAACAACTTAGCTTCAAAAATTTAATTCAACTAGTTCACATTGTCGAATTGTGGACTCTTCACTCTTGTTAGACTGTTTGACAGAGACTGAACTAATACGGACTCTGGAAGAGTCAGTTGAGGTCTGGTACGACTTCTTCGAGTAATTAGTATTTCCAACATAAAACTGTGAGTTGAGGCGTTGGGTGTTGAGTGTGAGTCCAACAATTATAATGAATAACTTCTAGTACGGTTTAAATGGCATTATGTGAACTTTGTTTCTCGTTTAACATTTTTCCAATTTGGGTTTATAATATTGTAAATGAGTTTGCTTGTTTATCATAGTTTGATTCACTATACGGCCTCTGTAAAAATATTATGTATTTTCTTCTCCATAAACTATTGCTATAACTTGTAAGTTTTATTAACTGTGAGTTCGTCATTTTGAAAAGAGAATTTTGGTTCTGTTACTCTATTTTTATCCGATGTGTTTTGTAGCGAATGCATGTTAGGGTTTATCTTTCTGAATGAAAATTTTGTTCCACACAGTATTTAGCTTTCATCTAGAATTTGTTTCCTACCTGGAACTTAAGCTGGCTATGCTATTAAAACTCTAAAGGTTGGTTGGGTATTGGTATTTTGTTTAACCCAGTTAGGGTTACGATATTTTGCTTCAAAGTTTAAAATTACAATTCTTTTATCCTTGTATTTTCTTCTAAAAATAATACAAATGTAATAGGCATAACTTTGCAATCATAAACTTTGATTTACATGCTATTTATCTAATTATCATAAAGAAAAGATTATTTAATATCTGGTTTTTGAAATAACATTTAACCCTAAGTCTAGGAATAAATAAAAGAACTTTAGATATTATGTTTCAATACCAATAAAAAATTAAACTTAAGTTTTATTCCTTCCTGCTAGAATACAAATAAAATCAATGATATAGAGAACCATTTACTCATAAAATAAAACCGGTAATAAGAAAATGAAACTAGTTTAAAGACTTGTACATATCTAGAACCGATTGTTGTAATAGGGTCACACCACCCTAATGTAGAAACTTGTAGCAATTTTATCTTGCTTAGTTTCACCCCCTTTCCCAGATTATTAGGTTTAAAATAGTCTCACGATAGCCTCAAGTTTCCACCAGTATTAGCAGGAATAAATTATCTCAGAACCTGGCATAGTCACATGCCTCATTGACAATTCTAAAAACAGAGCCTACAACAGTAAGATGTTTTCTAGCAGCTTTGTACTAACTCAAAATTTCTTATAGAGCCTTCACCCAAGGTGATATTTGGAATCTCTCTTGAGTAAATCCCCCTCTTTTGTCTTTCCTAGTACTTTTATAAAAAAAATAATCGATTCCCCTTAATACTGGCCACTTGTCTCCTTAGAGAATGTTATTGGTTTTGTAACTATTTTTAAACCTAAGCTTCTGTCAATTTTTTGTTCCACTATTACAACTTCCAATTCCCAAATATATATAAAATTTAATTTACTTATTCCTATTAAAGTAAATAACAACCATAATAATGTCAAAAGTAATGAGGAGGTATTACATTTTATTCTATAACACCAGGGAATAAGAGAGAAAAATTTGAGATTGTAATCTCATGATGTCCATTTGATGGAGACTCTTGAGCCTCCATAAACCTATAGGGTAATAATACCAAATATTGTTGCAATTTTTCATAAACACCATAATGCTAGTAATCCAACCTTCATATTAGAACCTTTCCCACAATGAAGCTTGAACTTGAAGATGTGATTGTTGTTGATGTAGAGTTCCACTCCCACTACACAAAACCCATCCTTGGCTGCCCCATCAAAGTACCCAACTCCATCACTATGTTGGATGTTTTTCAAAATTCTATACTTAATAGCAACTAAACTATGACAGTCGAATTCTTCAATTAGTTGAATGATATGTAAGCTGATGTAATCTAAATCCTAGATATGGTCTTCAAAGATGCTTAGATTCCTTATATTCTAGAATTTCCATGAAATAATGAGAGGAAGTAAAAGATACTTTTTACTTGATTTTATCTAATTGTAGAGGAACACTTCAAAGTTTTCACCTTCCCAGAGTTGTGGGATATTTACGGAGAGACATATCTTTTTCCATATATACTTAGTGTAAGAGCTTATGAAGAGATGCATTACAAATTCAAAATCCTGTTTGAAAAGGATACAATAGTTGGGACCCTGCCAGCCTCTTTTAACTAGATTATCTCAGGTCTTCAGACAATTCTATGTGTTAGCCAAAGAAAACATTTAAACTTTAAAGGAATCTGTCATTTCCAAATTAACTTATACCACCATTTTTGTGCAGTAAGGAAAGAAGCTTGTATCACTGTTAAATTATTTACTGTAACATGCCCAAAACTGAAAAATAAATATTTATTATTTATTTCAGCAAAAACATTACGTTAATTTTTATTTGTAAAGTTTATGACCAAGTGGGTCAAGGATGACTGTAATTGAATAATTATTTATTTTAATAATTAATAAAATAATACACCTATTAAGGGGAGACTATTAAATGAGTGTTCACTACCCACTAGGAGGAAGGATCAGCTGTAGAAGGTCGGTTGACAAGTGGCAACACTAGCATTTACTTTCTAGCTGTTGTAGGAGCATAAGCCCTAAAAAAGTGGTCATGTTCCCCGAGAGGGGGAACTAAGTTCGTGGCTCACTAAATTCCAGAACTGGCCCAAAGACCTAGGAAATCTTATATAAACCATCAAATTGTGCGCAAGGCTCACCACTCATTCTGATTGTTGAGAGAATGAACTTTGTGATTGTTGCAAACTGAAAACTCAGGCACACAAAGAATTTGATGAGGGGATAACTAAAGTGTTTTGCTGAGTTAAGTCTGCTATTGAGTGCTAAGTTGCAGAAGTCTGCTGTGTAGCAGAGATATCCGTCCTAGTGGTGCAGTGAGCAAGCTCGGGGGTCCTAAGAAAGTGATTTGGTTGCTTCAGGAAAAGGTTTGGTGGAACAGTCTCCCTTGGGTGTTAGTCCCATTTTTCTACAACACATCCAGGTTCCAAATATATATCTGTAATATGTTATTTATTTATGTTTAAATAAGTTGAGATTATTTTCAAATGTAGTTATAGTTAAATGATAGTTATTCAGAAATTTTGATGAAGTATTTGCATAGAAATTGATTGGAAAAGAAATGAATTTAAAATTATCTCCTGTGTTTTCCCTCTCACCGAAGTGACGTACTCTAGTACAAGAAGATATGAAATTATGTTGAATAGTGGTATTAGAATGAATGAATAAGTGTGTAGTATCGTTAATACATAACCTAGAAATGTTATATATTTTTATTATGTATACAATATACTGCTAGCTAGAAGACCTGGTAATTAATTAAGTACAAGCTACATCTCTTAATTCAAGAGTTAAACATTTTGTGACTCTCCAACTTTCATTAGAGTACAAATTTAGGAACATAAGGTAAGTGAAGAGTCATTTTCTTTTATGTGTGTATCAAGGTATTCTTTATTTCTCAACCACATTAACCTCTAACTATATAAGAACACAACTATATAGATCCAAATTCATTCTTGTTATTCTAGTTTAATCTCTCTAAGATCGAACCGTATTTCGTTAATTAAACTCTAATATTATTCTAGAATAACCAGATTTATTACTGAATCGTATTAAAACTAAACTAGAATTCTGAAGGGTATATTAACTCATATTCTTATCAGCTAACCTATTAATGTAACACCAAGTCAATATTATCGACAAATCTTAGCAATGATTTTAGGATTCCGATTTAAACTGGTGTTCTTTCTGCAGTTTCTATCTACAGGTCAAAGTATCAAACAATCTCTTAACCTATTAAAATTATTAAATACTCAAAGTAAGGCTTTATAGTTTTAAAATAAAACAACTAAACCCTAGAACTGTATAACTGAGTTCATTCATAAAAAACATCCTTACGACTTAACTATTTTTAATAATAGTATGGTTAATATGACTCTTTATAATAGAGTAAGATAATAAAAGTAAAAGAAATTGTTATAGTATCTTAAACCCATCCTAAAATCAATTATGATTTAGCTAATAACCTATTGGATTAACAATCCCGTATATAAACTGTAAACAAGTAAAGTCACGAAAGAAAATTACACCAATGTCTTTCTATATTAAGCTCTGTATGCGCACCAGGTTAACTGATTTATTTTAGGAATTTCCTTCAAGTATTAATAAAATAGATAGAAGAGGCTTTACGATCGTGATCCCAAGTCCTTTTCTTTGGATATGCAATGTTTCCACAGTAGAATCCTATTTGTAAACTTTTTATAAAATAAAGTTTACCCTAAGTTTACATAGTATTATCGAGGAACAATAATGCAAGAATAATAACGAATTAAACAAATCATGTATATTGTCTTTGATAGAAAATTTTGCAGATAACCTAGACAATTTTCAATAAAGGTATTTATATATCAAACTGGGTTTGAGAGTGACGTCGATGCCCAAAAGAAAAATAGATAGTAAGAAGGTTCTCATCCACATTTTGTTTAATAACCCTGAAATTAAGTTAAACAGATCAAATCCCTCATGGGTCATACTTGCTCAGAGTCTGCATTTACATAAATACATTTCTAGAAACAAGATGAAAGATTATTAAGACCATTATCGTTCAGTAATTCTTATTAACACAATTTAAGCAAGCTAATATTAACTTAGATATACGATGACAGTAATGCTTGACAAAAAGAAGTGTAAGTATTAACATCACTTTAAAAGATTGTATAGGATTCTTCTTCACATTTAAATGAAGTTAATAATTTATTTTTTTTATGAAATTAAGGGATGTTACATGTGGTTTCAAAGCAATATTCCAACACTAATCCTGATTGGCTCACTCGCATATAAAGAAAAACAATGTACTAATATTAGTTTTCATTTATTTCTATCCAAAAATATAAAATCTATTTTGTAGGAAATTGATAATGCTGAAGCATCTGCTGAGAATGGTCCTCAACATATTAATCCTAAGAACTTGTATGTAGATTTGAATAATCCAAAATTACTACAAACAGTCAGAGATTTAAAAAGTGAACAAAAACTATGAAAGAGGATAATCAAAGAATTTTAGAGCTGAATGAATATCTACTGGAAAAAATACATAACCAGGAAAAAGATAAAAGAGGTGCTATTGAAACAGATTCTGAAACAACGTTCCATAAACATAAAGAAAAGAAAACAACATATCCTGGTAGTGAATCTTATTCATAGGTTAAACCAAGGTCATGTAGGTAAAGGAAAATATACATAAGTGACAATAGTGAGAGTGACTGAAAACCTAGGAGAAAGAAGTATAAAACCTACGAAGATATTTCTAGAGAATTCAAGAAAATAAAACCTCCCATGTTCAATGGGGAAGCAGAGAAAGGAGAGGAAGCATAATCTTAGCTGTCAGGCATGAAGAAATACTTCCAAATCTATAACTATTTTGACATATTAAAGGCCGGAATGGATATTTACAATTTGACTAGAAAAGTCGACATATGGTGGCAAGATATAAAGAGGGTCAAAAATATGAAAGAGAAGTACTTAAATTAGAGAGTTTTTAAGAAGTAATTGAATAGAAATTTTATGTATGAACAATATTAGGAGGAAAGAGCCAAGGAGTTCTATGATTTAAAACTAGGTTCCATGTCCATGAAAGAGTTGAGCAGCAAGTTCTTAAGTCTGCTAAGATATGTACCTTACATAATAGATGAAAAGACAAAAATCCAATGGTTTTTAAGCTGTTTACTTGCTATATTCAAAGATAGGATTGAGTTTGACAATCTGAAAACCTTGGAAGAAGCTATGAGAAAGGATGAATTTTCTTATGAACAGAGGAATAAAATGGAAAGTCTACATAATTGGAAGGCTAAAAAGACAAGTCAATTTGATCATAAGAGAAGAGGATTCAAGTCAAACAAGATTTTTGGGAGTAAGTCTTTGTTTTTCTCCAAAAACAACTATCAGAAAACTGATTTTAAGAATAAAGTACCCCAGAATACTACAGCATCAAAGGGCAAGGATATATCTAACAATTTTGTTAGAAATACCGAACAACGGGAACCTACCAAATGATGGGAATTCCAAGTACCACACTATGACAAATGAACTAGAAATGAAACATCAACAACATATACACTGTCCAAAAAGAAGAAATAGTTGGGGATGTGACCAACGAGATGCACAGGATAAATGCAACTCTATATAACCAACAGGAGGATCACCAGAATTTCATGGTGGAAGTGCAAAGTGTGATCCAAATTTTTTTTGTTTCCATCTTAATTGATCCAGGTGCTAGTTTAAGTTATATATCTCCTAGCATATTGGAAAACAGTAAATTTTCCTTAAGAAAGTTTGAAAAATCTTGGTTGGTCTAGCTAGAAACAGGAACTAAAAGAAAGGCAGTAAACTGTGTTGAAAGTTGTAATTTGATGATGAATTGGTTTGAAACTAAGGTCAAACTAAATGTGTTACCTTTAGGATCTTACGATGTTCTAATAGGAATGGATTGGCTTGAGAAACACCAGGTTATTTTAAACTTTTTTGAGAAAACTTTTACTTGTTTGAATAATGAAGGAAAAAGAATTATTATTACACGAATACCTAGGAAGATATATGTTGGAAAAATTTCAACCTTACATATGAAAAAGGCTATCAGGAAAGGTTGTAAAGTATTTCTTATACACATTATAAATAATGAACAAATCAATAAAGAAGATGAACTGGGATTTGAGGATATTCCAATCCTGCAAGATTTTGTCGATGTGTTTTCGAAAGAAATTCCAATATTACCTCCTAAACGAGATCTGGATTTTACAATCGAATTAGTACCTAGAGTGGTACCTAATTCAAAATATCGCTATCGAATGAACACCTTGGAGATGAATGAACTAAAATTACAATTACAAGAAATAATAGACAAACATTATGTAAGACCAAGTGTATCTCCTTGGGGAGCACCGGTTCTTTTTGTTAAAAAGAAAGACGGTACTATATGTCTATGTATAAACTATCTTCAACTTAATAAAATGATGATTACGAATATATATCCTCTTCCCTACATTGACAATATGTTCAGTCATATATGTGGAGCGAAGATATTCTCAAAGATCAAATTAAGGTTTGGATATCACCAAGTTAGAATTAAAGGTGAAGACATCTTTAAAACTATTTTCCAGAGAAGATACGGCCACTATGAATTTGTGGTTATTCCCTTTAGGCTAAGAAATGCACTCGCATTGTGGGACCTTTCCAGTTGGATCGATGACACAAAGAAAAGTTGTGAAAGCTAGAATCTGGGAGAGCTATCAGAATTTCTAGAAGGAGAGGCCAGCTCCCTTAGAGAGCTCCTTCAAGGAAAATCCCCCTGAAAAGATTTATCAAAGGACAAAAGAGGGTGGGGTTTAACCTTTGGATCATATTCGGTAGGATAAGGATACAAAATCATTCAGGAAATCCCCTTCGCTCCTCTAGATCTATCTCAATGGAAGTTTGTATGGTCTGTTGCTTCTATTCCTGAGATTGACTACTTCTACTGGACTCTCGTTCACAAAAGCATCCTCACCAGTGAAAACTTAAGAAGGAGAGGGATGGAAGGCCCCTCAAGGTGTCCTCTATGCGTTTCAGAAGAGGAGAATGCATATCATCTGATCCTACATTGTCCGTTCGCTGGTGAATTCTGGAGGGATACTTTGAAAATAGGGCTAGACATATTCACCATGCCTGAAAATATCCAAGACCTGCTAAAAACTTGGGCCACCGGATCACCATTTAGCCTCGCCAAAAAATATATCCTCAAATTCAGTTGGATGTGTCTCCTAAAATTCACTTGCTGGAAACTTTGGCTTGAGAGAAACAATAGGATTTTCAGGGAGAAGAGCTACACTCCATCTAGAATAGCATCCAAAGTCAGAGCTCTCCTAGGAGAGGCTTTAGAAGCCAAAGCCACCCTAAAAAATACATTATCTCTGGAGAGCGAAGAAGATAAGTGGCTAAAAGTTTTGGTCTTGAATCACCAGGTTAGAATCACTATCCCCTCTTCTTCTATTGCCAAATGGAACATTCATTTGGAAGAGAAGGAATTCATTAAATGGAGGTCGACCCTAGATGACCATTGTTTCTTCTTTGATGGAGGATCAAAGGGTAACGCAGGAGCGGGCGGTGGTGGAGGGGTGCTCCTAGGCCCTAGAGGAATAATAGTCCTAAGCTTCACTTGGGGGCTGGGTCATGATACCGACAATAGATCAGAGCCTCTAGCACTTTGGAAAGGTCTTAAGCTATCCCTAAGTAAGAATATACTCTCTCTCACACTCTTTGGGGATTCTCGGTTAAATATCCAAGCAACAAAATCGAAGAGGAACCATGATCAGGCGCACCTATCTACCATTCTCAATAAATTCAAGCTAATGCACTCCAAGTTTCAAACAGTAAGGTTCTTTCATATTCTGTGAAATTTGAATTCTATGGCTGATATCTCGATCTGAGATGATTTCCTTGGGTATACCGTGCAATCTAAATTTCTCCTTCAAGAAGATATCGACAATGTGTACTTCCTTGTAGGTCGACTTCACTGGAATGAAGTGTGCTCCTTTTGAAAATTTTCAACTAATACAAAAATAGAATCATTTTTTTTCTTACTCTTGGGTAGATCAGTGATAAAATCCATACTAATGACCTCCCACTTCCATTCTGGAATGGGTAATGGATGTAGCAATCCGAAAGGATGCTAATGTTCATCTTTGACCAACTGACATTCTTGACATTTCACGATAAACAACGCAATGTAGGCCTTTAACTTAGGCCAGAAAAAGTGTCTCTTAACAATAGATATCATATTTTGATATCCCAGATGCCCCAAGTAGGGTGTCCGATGAAATTCCGTGAGGATTCTAGACTGAGTGTCCCCTCCTTCTGGAACGTACAATATCTCCTTAGACCATAGCAGTCTTGTTTCGTCTACCTTGTAATCTTTTTGTTGTTGAAACAACCTATCATCTTGGACCTTCTTGAGGATTTCTACATAGAAAGGGTCAACTCCGTTGGCCATTCTAATCCTCTCGTGTAAATACGAATCTGTTTGACTTAAGGTCACCTCATATCATATGAGTCCATCACCTCAAAGCATCCACAATATTGTTCTCTTTTCCCTTGAATATGCTTTAGCTCGAAATGATACTTGCTCAAAAAATCCAACCATTTGGATTGCCTAGAATTCAGATTTGGTTGGTCGAATAAATACTTCAGACTCATATTATCTGTCTTCAGAAGGAATTTCTTTCCCATGAGGTAGTGCCTCCACATATTCAAGGCGTGGATGATGGCTGCTAACTCAAGATCGTGCGTGGGGTAGTTATGCTCATGTTATTTTAACTTTCATGATTCATAACAAATCGCATAATCGTTCTACAAGAGGAATCCTCTAAGCCCTTCCTTGCTTGCATCTGTGCAAACAACAAAATCCCCATCGAGATCTGCAATTCGTACTATCAGTGTAGTTATCAAAATCTGCTTAAGCTTTTGAATACTTTCCTTGCACTTGGTTGTCCATAAGAATTTATTTTCCTTCTTTTGCAAAGTGGTCATGGGACAAGCTATTCTCGAGAAGTTCTCAATGAACTTTGGATAATATCCGGCTAATCCCAAAAAGGAACTAATTTCGGTGAAACTAGTAGGGGGAGGCCAATATTCTATGGCTCTAATATTTTTCGGGTCCATAGCTAACCCTGTCTCGGAGATGATGTGACCCAAGTACTGTATTTGTGGTTTGTAAAAATCACATTTATTAAACTTGGCGTAAAGGTGGTGTTCTCATAACACTCGTAGTACTATGCGAAGGTGTTCCTCTTGTTCCTCTTTACTCTTAGAGTAAACTAGGATGTCATCTATAAGGACCAAAACAAATTTATCTAGATATTTACTGAATATACTTTTCATCATACACATAAAGTTCATGGGTGTATTGGTCAACCTGAATGACATTAATACAAACTCGTAGTTCCCGTACCTTGTACAAAATACGGTTTTGTGAATAACTTCATCGTGAATATGTACCTGATTGTACCTGGATCGTAGGTATATATTTGAAAAGATCTTGTCTCCTCCTACTTGATCGAACAAGTCATTGATTCTAGGGAGTGGGTATCGATTCTTGATAGTCATCTTGTTAAGATGTCAGTAATCGATGCACATCCACATCATACCATCATTTTTCTTTACAAAAAGTATCGGTTCTCCCCATGGGTACACACTTGGTTAGATATATCCTTTCTCTATCAAATACTACAACTGCAGTTTGAGTTCCACCAACTCTAGTTCATTCATGTGGTAAGGGGTTTTTGAATCTGGAACTGATCCTAGTGTCAGTTCTTTGGAAAAGTCTAGGTCTTGTTCCGAAGATAATTTAGGGATTTCCTCAGGGAACATGTCCTTGAATTCTAAAAGAACGGGAAATTCCTTTATGTGTTCTTCTCTCTCAGCCTAAGTCTTGGATATTTACTGCAAATAGCCTACAACCTTTCCTAATGTACTTCTTTGCTTGTAAAGGAGATATCTTCCTTACAGAAACTTTCTTCGGTATGTCTTGGATCTTCACTTGATTCCCTTGGCTATATGTACACAAGATTGAATTATGTAAGCAATCAAGCATGACATGGTGTTGTTCCAACCAGTCCATGTCGATAAGTATATCATACGATCCTAAGGGTAGGATGTTCAGGTTTACTTTTGTATGAAAACCATTAAGGGATACCTCACAATCTTAACTATTTACGAAACTTTCTATTTCGTACCTGTGGCTAATTGTACCATCCAAGGTTTATCATGTTTGACTTTTCCTAGTTTACATACATCAACAATTTTAGGCAATACATAGCTCTGGCAAGCACCAGGGTCAATCGATATTGAAATAGAATTGTTCAATATCTTACCTTCTATCTCAACCATGGTAGCTTGATGGTCTTCCTATCGTCCATCCAAGGCTGCATAAATCCACGGTGTTTCAAATACGTCATCTATCGTTGGTTCTTCTTGTAAGTTGTGCAAGACCCCATTGATCTTGTTCTTACAATCTCAGGCATAATGAGGCCCGCTGCATTCCAACATTTGATTTGTAGGAGGGTAGCATTGGCGCCCCCATATGCTACTGTCTTGTTAGCATTTGGAGCTGGTACATATGGCCGTGTATCTGATTTGTTGAAGTTCTTGTTCATTGGAAAACTATTGCTCTATTTTTTGTATGGTTGTGGGTTAAAACCCGATTTGCGATTGTCAGAGAAGTTCTTAGACCTATCTCTATTTCTTTTTAGGTTCTCTTGCCTTAGCTTCCGATGTTCATATCACTACAACAAAAACTAGATTTAGCGTCTCTTTTTGCATCCTTTTTTTGCGTCTAGACCATCTTTCAGTGTATTTTTCTTCATTTTTTGGACAAAATGGTGCAATTTCACAGGTTGGTGCTATTTTAGGCGTTTTTTGTGTCCTTTTTCTAAATATGGTGCAAATTGTGATGTAATTTGCACCGGGTTTTGCACCTGGTTATGCAGCAGGTTTTGCATCAAGTTTTGCGACAGGTTTTCAGCCTAGTGTTGCACCTAATTTTGCGCCTAGTTTGTACATCTACTCTTGTTGCGCCCCCTTTTATGCCCATGTTTGACTTAAATTTTACGCCCTTGTTTTTATCCACTTTTGCATCCCTTTTTACATCCACTTTTGCATCCACTTCTTCTTCTTTGTTTGCATCCCTTCATGCGCCAAGTTTTGCATAAAAGTTTACATCCTATTTTAAGTCTAGTTTTACATCTCGTTTTGTTTCAGCCATTTTTACATCAACTTTTGAATCCATTTTTTGGTCCACTTTTGCACCCACGTTTTCATCCCTTTTTGTATCCCATTTTGCATCCATGTTTACATCTTTTTTTGCATCTACTATTGCATCTTCTTTTGCATCCACTTTTGTTGCATCCCAATTCACACCCATATTTGCGCTTACTTTTACACCCACTTTTGCTTCAACTTTTGCATCCACATTTGCATCTTTTTTTGCATCCAATTTTACATCATTTATTGCATCCCTTTATGCATCCATTTTTGCATCCACTTTTGCATCGGATTTTGCGTTGGGTGTTACGACTACTTTTGCATCTAGTTTTGCATCCACTTTCGCATCCAATTTTGTATCCAATTTTACATCCATTGTTGTATCCACTTTTGCGCCAATTTTTTCATCATGTTTTGCTTCCATGATTGCATCATTTTTTGCATCCACTTTTGCATCACCTTTTGCATCCATTTTTGGTGCACCCCATTATGAATTCACTTTTGCACCTACTTTTGTTGCATCCTTTTTTGCATCCATGTTTTTATCCACTTTTGCATCTAGTTTTACACCCAGATGTTGAAGATGAAAATGAGGATAATGATTATGATATTGAGGATGGTTATGATGATGATGATAATGTTGTTGATAATGAGGAGAACGATGAAAATGATGATGATGATGGCAATGGCAACATTGCTGATGATTATGATGGAAATGAAATGAATGGTGATGATGGTGATGATGACAATGAAAATGATGATGAATACAATGAGAATGATGATGTTGATCATCTTAAAAAATAAGTTGTTATTTTTCATGCATAAATTGTGTGTGTCCTCCATGACCCTTTTCCACTAATCACATATTTTGGGTAGATGCTATTTCTTATGCCAAAGGTAATGATGAATAACTGATGAGAATGCCAATAATGATGATGATGATGATGTCGAGGAAAATGGTGATGATGATGGCATGGATGATGATTATGCCGCTGATGATGACTATTTTGATAATCATGATGAAAATGACAAAGTTGACGATCATCATCATCATCATCATCATTTCCATCATCATCATCATAAAAAACATCATCACTGTCATTGTCATCTAGTTCATCATCGTCATCATTTAAAGCATATGGGATATGTTTACCATTTAAAGCATGCATAACAAGTGGGAATATTCTAAAACACCTCACCAAAGTACAAAATTCAAATCACAAGGGAAACATAATATTGAAATTGTTCCAATTTTCTTTCTCCCAACAAAACATGCTTCATTTTAGGGAATTATGTTAAAATCCATACATTCATAGTCCATCCATACTATACTTGTAATAAATGTAAATATATTACTTAACCAAATTTATAAAATAGGTAAATATTTTATAAACACCCTTATGATATATAAACTTCTTTCACCTTAATAATGGTAAAATATGTAAATATAATAATAATATATAATTAATATAAATATGTTACTATAGTTCATATGTTAACAGATTTAATATAAATAAATATATATAGTTCATATGCTATGTGATTTAATATAATTAAATATATACACATATTATTTACTTGTACATTATACAAATTAAAATATAGATTAAAACCTATGAAGTTTCATAGGTAGGCGAAGCAAAACATGAAGGATTTTTCAAATATAGATCTATGTACAACTACCCATTTCCCAAAGGGGCTTCTGCTAAATCAATCTATGGATTCGGGGTTATGAGTATCAATCTGGTCCATCTGGTCCGTCCCCAATTTGGCCATGAGAGGATTTAATATTATTCCGCCCATGAGGAATTCTTAGGGCACCCAGTTGGCAACGTGGGTGTCTTGATTCTAGAGCTAGGCCGTTCAAAGCCTGGTTTTTTGGGCTGGATCAAAGTAAACTAGGAGCTCTACCGTTGTTGTTGTCTCTACTGTCTCTGTCTTAGATGTTGCTCTCTTAGATACTATATAATATATACCTATGCTGGTGGTGCTACTAATGCTAAGTCACCAAAATTTAGATTGCTATTTCTCGATTGGATTTTGTATTACTACAAATTGGAATTTACAAATATGTTTTATGAGAGGGATTCACACAAATGGACTAATTAGGAATAGCTAGGATAATACCCAGCCAAGAGACCTAATCTAAGTAACCGTACCTCAAACTCTACGATGGTACATAAATTACGGGGACAAGGGGCCAAATCCATACGATCGTTGGATGCTGAGAACGAACCAGGTGATCCTGCTCTGTTATAGGGACTAACGGATTGGGCGCGCAACACTATGAAGCTTTGGCTTATAAGAAGTGGCTCTCGAACAGCCTATTACTTAAGTACCAGTCATGATAATGCTTTTTGATGGAGCATCTGGATGACCTCCCAACTTCTAACTTCCACATTGCGTTAAAGAAATCAGTGCATTTTCCTTTAATAGGACCATTGAAGATGGAGAGAATTTGGAATTGAATCAAAATAACGAAGATGGAAAGAATTGGGTATTGAATCAACTCATGTGGCTTCTTTATAATTTTATGTCAGGTAGTGTGATTTCTAAGAACAAATTGAAAGGATTCTCCATCGTTGTTGTATTTTCCTATTTCTCTGTTACACCATGTGTAGAATCTTCTACGACCATATTTTGCTTATAGGCCAAATGCAAATGTTATGGCCTAAGGCTATGTCTTTTGACCTTACCATTGCTCAAGTTACAAAAAATATCCATGGTTAACCAAAATTCATAAAAGAGGCACTATATCTTTATCACATGCCAATATTCCCTTTATAGGGCTTTGTGGTGGCCTAAGGCCCACCCATAGTTCATGAGCCCTAAGGAAAAATGTTTTGGCCCAATAACTATTTTCACATCAAATCATGGCCAGGGGACTGAAAGCCATACTTGGTGTGTCAAACCTCAAAATGATCGACATATCTTACTCATTGGCTAAATATTATCTATGTAGCATATAGGGCCTTTGAGGTCGTCTAGGGAATCACACATGACCCATGAGCACCTTACCCTTAGACGTTATGTTTTGACTTGATAATATGGACCAACCAATGATAATTATTCTTGGTTGCACAGAGCTTGAAATGACCATTTCTTGCTTGTAATCCAAATATTTCCCACATAGAGATGACATTATAGAGTTATAGAGTTCCTCCAAAGAAAAACCCAACATTTGCATGGAGAACCTATGATCTGGAACTTGATATTTAGTTCAATATGCATCTCTTGTAGGATGTGACTCAATGATTGAATCATATTCCAATGGAACAATGTATGAAATAGAATTAACAACACATAATATAGAATAATACTCTATGATATTCCATTTATATATACAGTAACACATATTTCCATCCAATGAGTAGAATTCACATATCTCTAATTTCTACATATTTTACAAAAAAAAAAATTAGTATTCTACATATTTTGTGAGCTTTTAAGAATACGTTATTATATCTATCTAGAGCTAAAATGAACACTCCTTCCAAAAAATTTGAACATGGAGGAAAAGAGAATAAAATTTGTGAACTTGGCCAAATGAACTATACCGAATCCTGAATCCTAGTGTAAGTATTTCGTTTATGGTGACTAGTGATTGACTAAAATTTAATACTAATTCTTCAAAGAAACAAGCAGTGAAATTGAAAGCTAGTAAACGACATTTCTTCTGTTGACCAGTCCAGTCTCTCAAGAGTAGAGGTCATCATCTAGGGGTTAAAATTGACGCCCGTATGGACATATTTTGGTTTTTCCCCATAAAATACACTTAAATTTGAAATTACCACGTCACCTATGAATTTTATTTAATTTTTCTATCCATCAAATTGACGGGCAAAGCCAAAACTGACCCATATCTAAGTTTTATTAATATATATAAAGACGTTCAAATTTAGTATTATAAGTTAATATGCGGCAATCAAGCTTGAAATTTGAAGCCTTCAGAGCCCTTCAAAGGCCATTTTACCCTTCATAGAAGGTCAAAAAAAATTTTACCATGCAAAAAAAAATTGGTTTAATTTCTAGCGCATCAATAATGAAATTGAGTAAGCCTCGGTAAATTTGCAACAGAAGGGAAACTACAAAATTTTCCATTCAAGTTTATCAATGATTCAGTAAATTGTGGAAGAGTTCGGACTTAGAGTTTGTCTGGACTTAGAGTCTACCCAAGTGCCCTCAAATAATTGAATCATGGATGAGGATCTGGGTCCCAATGGGCAGGACCACAGTGGGTCACTGTGCTACCAGTGCCAAGTTCAACTCGATGAGTTGCGATTGTGACTCGATATTTGATGTTCACTTTTAAAGCATTTAATGGCATTTGCTTTCATTACTGACTCACCAACTTCATTAAATATTAAATCTTGGTATGAGAAAATTCCAGCCTGCCAACTTGGTTTTCCATCTAGCATATTCTTGTTCACCGAGTCACCTGATCTCACAACTTACAAGTCACTTGAGTATTTGAGTATACGATGTGAAATTAAATGCTCTTATGAGTCACATTTATGGATGGTGAATTGATTTGACATCCCTCCATTGTGAAGGATCCGTAAGGAAAAAAATAATGGTGTTTTTTGGGTTACAACTTACAAGTTGTAATTTACAATGCATTGAGCAGTCTTTGTCAAATTCAAACCTAACCTGGTCCAATGGGTCTCTAAGTTGACAGACCAACACAGGACTAGGATGAAAAATCTTTGGTAGCAGGCTAGCAGCACGTCACCTTTTGTTTGTGTTCATGAATCGTATCCTATACTAGTTAGTCTAGTATTCCAAGATTTATTCCAATTTCCATTCATTTACTACGGTCAGAATCATTTGAATCAACATTCCTAGTCTCGCACGGTCCACCTAGGCTACTTAGTCTTCCTGTCTCATCGAAGGAAGAGGGTTAGGTAGCAAAGACAAAGGAAACTGGAATGGAGTGCCAACCAGAGAGAAGGTTTGTATAATATGCATATAGTAACCTCTAAAAAAACCGAAAGAATTTGTCATATACCCAACTTGAGATTATCATTACTTAATTTTTCGGGATGCTTACACAGTAACTCCTCCGCCTGAGTTGATTATGAGGGCGTCAGCAATGGATACGATTTGGAGAGGCTCATTCCCATCATTATACCACCAATGGGATGCTCCTTCAAATATCGCTATTATGTCTCCCCTCCTCACTTGCCTCACCTTTTGACTTGAGTCCTCTTCTTCTTCCTCCTCTTCCTCCCATGGTCTCTCTGATCTACACCCTGAGCGCCCTCGAAACAAAAAATTATCTGTGAAAGTATCTGGACACCTCACAAAAACTATACCCAATTTTCTCTCACATGTACAAATATATCTATGCTATGTAGAAGCAATTATAAAATGATTTTTTTGTAATCATGTGAAATATATAAACATGCATTCGCTTAACTTGAGCAAGGTAAACCAACTCAGGAGTGTCAAAATATTGGGGAATTGAGATGGTGTTGCTTTCAATTGTCTTTTGTAGAAGGAAACAGCTGCGCATTCTAATTCCTCATTTCTTTTGTGGTGCATAACTCCAAGGTTCCACCTATGTCACATGTAGGAGAAAAAGAAGCAAAGGTAGAACGCTGGGTAGGCTAGATTGAGCTTCCCTGAACTTAAATATATTGATGAAGTCTCTGGGAGAAAAAAACATTATCCTTGGTTTACAAGTATAGAACAGTTACAGTTTGGGACTCATACTCTCAACTCTCCAATTTCATGCTTCAGTGTCTCCATAATTTCTATTTCCTCTGGAAGATTTTGCAAAGATAAGATGTCGACTTGGTTGTCGTGAATTTACAGGTATGTACAACATTTTGTACTTGTGTTACATTTTATATATGGATAAATGTTAAATGTGTTTCTTGTTGGAGTTCCTTCTCGTTTTATAAATATAAGGGTTTAAAAATTCTCCATCCAAAAAGTTGTTTGAAATTTGTAATGTATTGTGTGACCGCACATCCGCTAGACCAAGTATCGAATACTCAATAGATCTAACCTTAGAAAACCCAATATATAAGTGAAATCAGAACCAAAATAATGTATAATTTTCATAGGCTAGGACCACAACTTCATTTGGGAAGAGGAGTAAGCAGAAAGAGACTGGTATTTGAGTTCCAAATATGTAAATGCTCTTTATTTGCCGTGAATTGTAAACATTAGGTTGAAAGAAAGAAAAATAATTGAATACAAATGTTTGAATTATTCCAATTTCCTTAATGAAATCCAAAGGTTGAAAGGATAAAATATTTAACAACCGACACTGTAAATGTTGTAGACTCCAACCCCTCTGTTTCCCTGTCAGCCTTCTAATAATGGAAACAAGAAGAAAATTACTCATGAACTAGGTCCATATGGAAAAACATATCAATTAGCTTTGTGATGGTATTTGTAAATTTTTTTTGTTGTTAATGGAAATGTGGATTGGAAAAAACTTATGTTTTTACTTTGAAAGATAATAATCCAATGATTTTAATAGCATGTAGAAAAGTTCATTTCAAAACATGTAAGCTAAAATGTGATGGAAAAGTTATTCTTCTATTTTTTTTTTTTACTTTTATGTTGTTTCTTTAAACCATTGTTTATGGTAATCATCAAGTGGTCACAACAAGTATCAACAATTTTAAATCATCTTTTTAGTTTTTGTTATGCCTTCTAACATAGCACTTCTAGTAGTATAGCTCTTCTCAAAACAATTCTAGACACAAATAAGCTTTAGTACCCCATGAGGCTACTTTCATCCCCAATTTCATATTATTCATTCAGATAAGGTAGTGAGTAGTTCTCAACTACACTAATCACTTTCGCATGATAACAAACATTTTCGGCCACAAAATAAATAGGCCAAAGAACAATGCAATACAAGAAACCAATACTCATAATGGTTATCACTATGTTCACATTAACAAAAAAAGTGCACCAATCTCTTTCTAAATGAGCTTTGTCCCAATCTCATCTTCCATCACCGCTACATATTCTTCATTCTCAACCTTTATTCTAGTCTCTCCTCCTCTATACTAACTCTTGAGTAACCCCCCATAAAAATAATTTGGATGTGATAAATCAACATGTACATGGTTTACCTCACTAATTCCATGTAAATGTTGAATCACTTGCGATTTCTTCTTAAATTGTCATATTTTTCTATACACAACTTTTCAATAAATAATGAAATTTTATTGTCCACTTACATTTTCAAATACATTTTCAAATGAAAAGAATAAATTATTTTTACGAAGAATAAATTATTTTTACGAAGGGTTCAATTCTTCAAAGTGAAATGGGACCTGCCCTTCAAATTTGATCCCTGGAGGTAATTCTGCATGCCTCATTTCCTGCGCTTGGGAGCTCGGGCTGGGGCTGGCTAGAGTAGATGGACAGTCGCTTCCAATTAATAAGCATTGAAGTTCAAGGCTCTAGTCATTGAAAAGAGTGTGAAGTGGAAAGAATTTGGAGAGTGTGGAAGGTTTCAACCATAATACTACATTGCATAAACCATTTCAATTTTCCATCTTACCGATTCGGGCGACTTCCTCTAGTGTTTTACGACTGAGTCGGGGTCCAAACCCCGGGTATTTCAGATGATGATCAGGGTCTGCTGGAAAGAAGAGAGTTTCATTGGTTGCAGAGACAATGAAAGAAACATAATTTCAGTTGTTGCAGAGAGAAACAGAAACAAAATTTCAGTTGTTGCAGAAGGATTTAAAGAAACGGAAATTCATGATATCCATAGATTTTAAAACCCCATTTTCCTTATGAGTAGCCATGGCTGAAGAGTGATTCATATTGACATGCTATTTATCTTCATCAGCTTCTTCTTTTTCTAGTTCTTCAATTGATTCGACGACCTCCTCGGCTTCCTTGGAGGACATCACCGACATCGACAATTCTTCGTGGGGTTTCCTTGGACGACATCACCAACAACGAAAATTCTTCATGGGGTTTCTCACCTTCATCGATGACGCCCGATGGTTGTAATGAAGGTCCTCTCTTCCAAATGAAGTCTCTAAGAGGTAGCCTCCATTCTCACAAGTAAGTCTATTAGAAACCATGAATTTACTAAGAAAATCGTTCTGTCTTCATTTCGAATAGGGGATGCTGCAATCTTTTATTGGTTTTTACTGATTGTTTGCGTGATTTGCAGGAGGGGTTTCTCCAATTTTTTCAACAGAAAGTCGCAGTCATTTAAGTCTCTGGAAGATGTGAAATGCGTAAAATACCTTTCCAAGATGGAGAAGAAGCTTAGGAGTTTCCATTGCTGCCAATGTTGGGAATCGAAAATAAAGTCATCAGATAATAATCAGAGCACTCGACCAGCAATACTCTTGGAAGACTTATTGGAATCCATGGAAATGGCCTGCAAAGCTTCCTTTGGCCGTACTGTAAGATGAGCAAGAGAAGTATCCATTTAAAACTTTAATACCCTGTATGGCGTGGCAGAGCAAACACTAATTTATAGATCCAGTTCCCAAGAGCTAGTCCTAAAAACTCTACATAATACTCAAAATGTTCCTCTTTTTATTTATTATGAACTTATCAAGCCCTGATTGGTTTCGATTCGGGGATGGATGAAACCCCATCTGATGTAGATTCAGGATGGTTGATGTGGGTTTATGAAGAATCTTGGGTCTGAAGTTCTACTAGGTGGAATATAGCCCTGCTGCATATATAATTTCGAGCAAGCAATCCGGTCTGCAATTGATGATTTTCTACACTGGAACGGTGAACCTATATGGCGATATTCCTGTAGATAAGGTATGGGGATTTAAGGATGATTCAAACTTCAAATGATTATGGGATCGAAGAAGACTTTGAACTAATTTAGAATATAATGAAATATGTTTTCTTTTACAGGCCCAAGACATAGTGCTAATTGCAAGCAGTGGAAGTTATTCTAGTTATCAAAAGACTAAAGTCAAGAAATTATTCAGGTTATCAAAATACTGAAGTCAAGAACAGATCTGGATCACAGACTGAGTAGAAAAATTCAGTTCCAACAGTCATGAAGTTAACGAAAAAATCAGGTTCCATCCCAGCCTTCAATTAGCAAGGTTAACACAGGTACGACTAAGGACTGCAATCTTCCTTGGGACATTAATTTGAGTCAATCCAGCCACCTTGATGCAATTATTTAATATTTAGATCAATATTTAGAAAGGATATAATAGCTCAGTGACAAAAACAAACTACTAAAAAACTAGAGCTAGTGTAGAATCCTTTGAATAATACTGTTCATGGTTAAATGTTAAATTTTCATGATGATTCTACTAACTTCTAGCCCGTGAAGTCATGAGACCAAGGTGTATTTTCCCAGCTAAAGGCCTAAAACCTATTCAACAAATTGCAAGCTAGATTCTACCTCTGGAAATGCATAGTTATTCCTACAGATTTAAGGTTAAATTTCATATGCCAAAGATTTAAGAATTTGTTTTCTGAACAAATCTCAGCTAGATTCTAGTAAAATCATAGGAATGGGATAAATTCATTTTTTCTTATTTTTTATTTTTTTTGTTAATTTTTTGAAATTTTAAGATTTAAATAGGTAATCTATAAATAAAAACCATTGATCCATTCACTTCCTTTTCTTGTATTCGATTTATCATATACCGCTTAGCACTTCATGGAGTGGAAGAAACAAAAGGTTCTTTACAGGTCGGTTGCCTTCTGTTGAAATCTGTTTAAAAATAGCCATAGTGCAGGTTCTCGTTTCAAATTATTATACATTAAAGTATTATAGAAATATATGTAAGATTATATGAGCAATGTTTGCAGGGATTTATTTTATGAATTGCAGATCCATTTTGGCTGCTTAGGAATAAGTTTGAATACAAGGGTAAATTTTTTTATCAAAAGTTATATGCAAGGTAGTTTTAAAAAGAAAACCCTCAAAAAAATTTAAGTGATGGATAATAATGCCCGTCAAATTTAACCCTTGATCGTCCTCCTCTGCCATATTTTTTCGAGTGTTAGTTGTAGCTGGTCGATCTGGAAAGCGGAACTCTGAACCAAAACCTCGATACTGCTGTAATGTTTGAGCAAATGCTTGATACTTATGTATGTCGGCATCACTAACACTCCTCCTGGAAAATTTCATTGCTTCCTCAAAATGAGTTGTCTTTATTTCTGCAACTAGGGTATCATCTTCAATATCCATATCCATGGCTTCAGGTTGTTCCTTCCTTTTCTTTCCTACTTCAATCTCCTTTTCAATGTGCTCTCTAATGGCATACTTGCAAGCATGCTGACATATTTCATTAACATTAGCTCCACTAAATCCTTGTGTAGCGAGCAAGAGATACAATATCAACCTCCCTAGCAAGAGGTGACTTTCTCAGGTATGCCTTATAAATATGAAGTCTGGAAGCTTCATCAGGTAATGGAATATGTATTAGCTGATCAAGGTGACCAGGTCGTAATAAAGCATGATAGATAATATCGGGTCGATTTGTAGCCCCAATAATGAAGATGGTTTTCTTTGCATTCATGCCATCCATCTCAGTCAGTAATTGATTCAAAAATCTGTCTGTTGCACCCCCAGCATCTCCCACACTGCTACCACACTGCATGGACATGGACACCCAACCTTAAAAGTCACTCAACCTTGCCTGCATTTCTACAACCACTTTGGCTATGCAAACTTGTATAAATAATAACAATGTTACCGACTTGAGTACTATGCAAACTTGTATAAACAAACAAATAATAACAATATTACTTTTACTTGCTTGAGTAGCAATTGAGTCGAGCTCATCAAAGAAAAGGACACAAGGTGTTGCTTGTCGATCCTTATAAAAAATATCACACACATTGGCTTCACTTTCTCTGAACCACATTGTGAGGAGCTCTGGCCCTTTCACACTGATAAAGTTGGCCTAGCACTCATTGGCAATGGCCTTAGCAAGTAGCGTCTTACCACAACCAGGAGGTCCATAAAAGAGTACACCTTTTGAGGGAGCCATGCCAAACTTCTCGAATTTCTATGGATGTTCCACAGGATATTGAACAGTCTACAAATAGAAATATGTCAAAGGAAATAAACAATATTTATAATCAATCATAATTCAAAGCACAGTTCCAAGGGTTACCATCCACCCAAGGCGTCATCACAGGTTAGGGAGAAAATCGAATATATATATATATTCAGGTCCTTGAAGATATTAACAAATAGTTGAGGAATATATATTAATTTTAATACCTCCTGAAGCTCTGTCTTGACGTTTTCCAGACCCCCAATGTCCTCCCAAGAAACATTTCACACCTCCACAACCTGAAAAATTAAATGTTTAACTTTAGTGGAGGTTTAATATAAAAACAATTGAAACAAAACAACAAAAATCACTCAGGCTCAGGCTCTCTCTCCATATAACTAACTACTTAGTACTCACAGTCTCACAGAGGGCAGACAGGTTGCTACTGCCCAAAGAAGCTTTAAAGTGCTCATTTGTAATGGCCATAGAATTCAGAATTTCAGCATCAATTGTTTCATCATCCAAATCAATTACATCCATTTTTTCTGTGATACAATGCAGTGTAGCCTCAGTGCAAAGAGATGCAAGGTCTGCCCCAACATGTCCATTTGTATTCTTGGCAATATGTTCAAGATCAACCTATAAATAGCATGGAAATAATAGTTAGGTTATGTGGATGAAGAGAGCAGAGCATATAATAATAGAAAGAAGTAATATGTTAGGATTCATGCAAAGCAGAGCATATAAGAGAAAGAAGTAATATGTTAGGATTCATGCAGAGCAGAGCATATAATAAGAGAAAGAAGTAATATGTTAGGATTCATGCAGAGCAGAGCTTAGAAGTATTACTTCTTCAACAAGCTTCATATTCTTTGTGTGAATGCGAAGAACCTCCAATCGACCAACTTCATCTGGAACCCCAATTTCAATTTCACGATCAAAGCTACCAAATATTTTGAGCACTGGATCAATGTTGTTGGGCCTATTTGTTGCTCCCATCACAATCACGTGAGCTTGAGCTTTGAGGCCATCCATCAATGTCAAGAGTTGAGATACAATGTGTCTCTCTACTTTACCGTTTTTTTTCTCCCTCTTTGGAGCTATCGAGTCAATCTCATCGATGAAAATGATGGAGGGAGCATGTTTCTCTGCTTCTTGAAAATCCTTTCTGAGGTTGCTTTCACTCTCTCTAGCAATTTTTGACGTAATTTCAAGACCATTAATTAAGAAAAATAAACACCCAATCTCATTTTCCATTGCCCTACCAATCAAGGTTTTTCCTGAACCAGGAGGACCATAAAGCAAAACACCCTTAGGTGGCTTCACACCAATAGTTTTGAAAAGATGGGGATGTTGAAGGGGTAGTTTAACCAGTTCCCTGATTTGTGCCATTTTTTTTTCTGACACCACCAATATCATTGTAACCAACTTCATTCAATTTCTCTTCATCTTCTCGTTTTATTGGATCTCCTTCACAAAAGATTTCAGTGTCCAGAGAAACAATACAATATTCACCAGGATCTGTCCCAATGATTTTAAATTCCACACTGTGCATCCCATGCACAAGAAATAGGTTTCCTTTTCTCACATGGCGATAGGCTTCCAGGCAGTAAGTTGTATGAATATAAAACACAGACAAATTAAAAAAAACTAGTATACTAGGTAGTGGCACCCGGGCACATATAGAAAAAACATACTAGTAGTAGTAGTAGGCACTAGGCACTCATGTTTCAAGTAGGCATCAAATAGGTCACCTGTAAGACCCTAAATAGTGTCATCTATAGGAATAATATGGACACGCTTCCCATACTTGATCTCTGGGCACTGATGAACTGACACCACATCTCCCAATCTTACTCTCACATTTGATCTAACAACTCTGCTCATTCTAATTGCATGCTCTACACAGCTAACATCGCCCACAACTATGCAAACAGTATCTTTTCTCTTTTTACCCTGTACTTGTGATGCCAATTGTGTACTTAAGCAAATGGAGAGAATTCAAACTAAAACTAAAACACATAAGGGATTGCAATGCCATTATTGCAGGCTACGTGGAAATCAATCAAAATTATAGAGAAATGAGGAACCTTAAGAAGGACTGTATCGCCCCTGAATAGCTGCAACGTTTCCATTGTTTGGGGATTAAGGGCCACCATAGAATTGTCATCATTAATGGATTCATCCACAACTAGGCGATTATGAGCCTTCTTACGCTCAAGTATTGCAGTGCTAAAGTCCCTCTTTGTTACCTTGCTGCTGCTGCTGCAGGAATTGGAATTTGGAAGGAAAATGAATTGATCAAATTAACAACCAACCAACAACAGACTGTCAACAAACAAACAAACAATATGTATTGATTGAATAAACAATATATTAATGGAATATCAGCCTTGCCACAGTGCCAATGCCATATTTTTCCACGCTTATAAATTCTATTCTATTATATTCCAGAATCTCTTAGATTAGATACCCCTGCTCTTCCAGTTCATCTGACCGGACATTTATCATGGGTTTCTTTACTACAACCTTGAATAGCAGAGATTGCATTAGGGGAGGTTGATCACCTCCTAGGCGAGCCATATCCCTTGTTAGTGTTGGTGTTTTTCTTCAACTCTGTACAAACTTGCACATAATGACACTATTGAGTTGTATCTCTGTTCCATGCTCTGAGGCTATTGACTTCAGGTCTTTTTACAACATAGGCTAGTTTTTTTCTTATCATGTTTTTTCTAGGAACGACCTTTATGCACCCATTTTGTATCGCACGCTTTTGTATCTAGTAGTCCCATTGACCTCTTTTATGCCCATTTGTTGGAAATTAATAAAATTATCATTTCTTATCTTATCTTCAGATTGTGAACTAAATTCTCTTTTGTTACTGTTCGAGCTTGTGTTGGCTCTTGTATAATGGATATATTAAAAATCCAAAGGCTAGAGATGCATGTCAGATATTGAAAGCAAATTCAATGAAAGAGTGCAAGTTTATTGGACATTATAGAAATTGGAAACCAAGGTTGGCTAAGTGGGAAAATATCACATGCTATTTGTTCTTTTACGACTGAGATTTCTTCTGTTGATAGCCCAATAGATTGTTTTTTTTTAAATCAATGACATTTGGTATTGTTTTTTAAAATACAAGGTTTCAAGGTGAATTTGTTTTCCAGTAGGAAAAAAATTTATTTGATTTGTAGCAGTGTTATGTTAGTAAGGTTTGACACGCATGGGACGTCTACTGCTTCTAAACTGTTTTAAACCTCTATTTCCCTTTTATTACCAAATGGCACACTTGCCTTTAGGAATCAACTATTGTTATTTCTATTTCAATTTTGGAAATGCCATTAGGCACTTTTTGAATGTATGTACTTGGTTTAAGACTTGAGTGCTATTAATGTGAATAATAAAGTTTTTACTAATTTTCTAATCATTTTATGATTGTTTAATTTTGAATGAGAATTCTGAATGTGAAATTGTTAATTGATGAATTGTTGACTGGAAAATGTTTGAAAATTGGTTATGGAGTGGAAGTTTGAACTTTGAATGATTAATTTCATCTGAAATTGAATATGAATTATTGCTAATTTACAGAAATTTCAATGATGTTTTTAATTTTTAATTTTTTTAAATATATAAAGTTTTATAGGTATACCTTCATCCTCTGTATCAAAAAGTGTACCCATGTGCTCTGGCAACCTAGGACTCAACAAAAGCTCAATTAAAACACAAATGAAATAAATACAAAAGATTTCAATGATGTTTTTAATTTTTAATTTTGTTTAGGTATATAAAGTTTCATTGGTATACCTTCATCCTCTATATCAAAAAGTACTGTACCCACATTCATACCTCTACCCATGTGCTCTGGAAACCTAGGACTCAACAAAATCTCAACTAATATTATTAGTTGGGTCATATGTGGACATTGATGAATTTCTCTATCTTATCTCTTTTGAAAAAGCTTCACCAGATGTTGTCATTTGGGATTTTAAATGAGCTGGCTTCAACTGAGTGTATCCAATTCCAAAAATGCTCTAGGATAGAATGCGTGCTAAAACCCTTGAAGACACAATTTCTCACTAAAAATATTGCTCGACTCTCGCAGTATATGAGTGAAGAAAGAACCCCATATGTTTTTTCTTGTTTCTCTGTTTTTTTGTTTCTTTAATTTATTTTAAAAGGATCGTGCTTTTGAAAACATGCCTTGGGCATCTAGGTTATTGAGAAGTGTCTGTCAGACAAAATGTTCTGCTATTGATTGGTTTTTTCTTGGTTGAGAAATGTGTTTCTTGATAAACCTGATTGTGAGTACAGAAAAACACCTGGAAATGGCCAGAGAAAAGTCAATCCATTTTGAGATAATAGGAGACAGATCGATGGCCAATTTGGTAAACATAGATTGAGACTACACTGTTCTTTTAAGTCTAAATTTCTTGATCTCTTTTTGTTGGAAGTGTGAGGAACTAAGGTCTGACATGAAAATGACAGGATGTTATTTACCAATTTAAGGCATGAGAATTACTCTTTATTTACCTTAATAGCACTGTCATGTCTTCCTTTTAAACCCTTTGGAGATATTGGTTGTATCATGACATGCAATTTAACCAATAAATATGTGAAAACATTGAAGAGATTTTCAATTCATACTGAATAATGATGTAATTTACAAGAGGCACCATAGTTGCACCGTCCGATTCTCAAATAGTTTCTAGATCCATTTTCATTCTATACACAGTAAATAATAGTAGAGGAAAGATTACATGACCAAATTATACTTTTTATAGATTCCATCATATTATGTAATCAAACTTACATATATCACGACTGAACATGGCAGGAAGCTGTGGATTCAAGAAAACCAGTTTTAACCAAGTGAGTATTGTTTTGAAACAATATTAATATATTATGTTGGGATATATTTCCCATACCATTCATTATGTAACACATATTGCATTTCCCGTCAAATATATGTGGATTATATACATTATAACTTGTGTTAAGGGTGAAAGGATAACTGCAATATCAAAAGACAACATTGTATTATTACAATGTAAATGATAGATCTTCTTCTAGAAATTCCTCCATTTAATGAGATAGTGTTTAATTGTTCTGGAGTCAAGTTTTTATATCTCAAATTTAGGATATCCTCTGCACAATATATTCGCTAATTTTGGGATAAAACGACCTACAATTCAAATTGGAAAATAATCAATACGTGCTCAATATCACTTTGAGGAGAGTTGGTCTTTGAATTTAGAAATGAGAACTATTCATATTAAAGTGTCCACCTCTAACAATGGTTATCACAAACAGCTTCAACAAGATTCAAGAGAGATGGACAAGATATTTTCCTTGCAATAAGCTATAGATTCAAAAGAGATGGTCACGATATTTTCCTTGCAATAGGCTCTTTGTAACTTATTGTAAAAAAATCACCTTTATTAAAGCAAAAATGTTTTTCCTTTTCTTTCTTACATTTGTAGATCACACATGAAGTTGGAGGCACCATATATCTACCATTTTAGAAAGAATAAAAAGGTTAATTACTAAAGAGCAGGGTCGAAGGGGAAGACAATGAAGAGAGGAGATCCAAATGTTGATGCAGAAGAGTGAAACTGGAGTTCAATTAGAGTTGTAGGATGTATTGTTCCTGACTCATTCAGTGAGAAGGGAAGCTAGGGCTACCATCAAGAATAGGCACAAAATTCCACAATATGTATAGAATCATTTGGAAATATGAAATAACATAGTAAAGATAGGGTTTCCCTGCTTGGAATCTCTAAGAATCAACAAGTTGTCATGGAGGATGGAAACAAGCAACAGGAACAACTATAGCATCAACGCAACCAAATGAGTTTAGAGAATCTTATAGAGAGGTGAAAAATAAGATAGATAATTTTGTAGTGTTTGACAAATGACCACAAAAGTAGGCCAACACGTCTAAAAAGTATATCCAAAAACTAAAAGTTAAAGTACAACATGGGATTGCAAAAGCATCTCATAGAACAGTGCCAAAGGAGATTTAATGTCATAACTAACAGGTAATCAACTAGCTAATAAAGGTAATAAAGAAGCATAAGAAGTAAAGTGTGGGTACACAAAAAGATGATGTGAAATAACTAAAGTGTTGAAAGCAGAAGGAACTCAATGTCAAACAAGATGAGTTGATGTCAAACAGTGCCTGATCTGGCTGCTAGTGATGAGTATGGGGGACAAGGGATGATATCCCCATCAAAGGTACCAATCATTGTGAAATATCCAATGCACTGGAAGATGATGTCCTCTGTGGTGTGGCCAGGAAGAGTCAGTCTGGCTGTATAATCTTAGTCAAAGAGCATAAGAGGGAGCGTTGATCTCCTAAGTTCTAACATCTAAGATTGTGGAGAAGAAAGTCTAGATGGAATCCTAGATACTCTAAATGTAGGTAGTCTTCCTTAGGGCCATCTAGAGTTGAGCCATCCACTAGACTTTCAGCGTGACATTGTCAAGTTGGTGAAGTGCATTTCTTAGCCCTACAAGAACAATGTCCATTTTCCCTCGATCAAGTTGTAGTTGATAGTGTGTTATACTGGCTTAGAAAAATTTGTTAGTAGGATGCCATGGATGGTGGTGTCAACACATTTTTAGGACACCTGTGTGTTGGCTACCATTGTAATTTCCTCCAATGATATATTAGTGTGATTTTCTATTCAAGATTTGCTTACTGTCCATAATTTCCAATTTGCATATTTATTAAGATTAGTTACTTTGTACCATACAGTATTTGCACTCCTCAATGTTTTAATACAGAGTTCAAGTACATGTAGAATCTGAAGTGTTGATAGATGCAAACACATGTTTCTGTTTTAGGACATGTAGGTTATTCTTTGAGTGCAGATCTGTACTGTGATGTAACCAATGTATATCTATCTTTGAATTACCTTGTACCATGCAGTATTTGCACTCCTCAATGTTTTAATACAGAGTTCAAGTACATGCAGAATCTAAAGTGTTGATAGATGTGAACACATATTTCTGTTTAAGGACCTGTAGGTTATTCTTTGAGTGCCTGTATGTAATGTGATGTAACCGGTGTATATCCATCTTAAGCCCAGATCTTCAAGCACTTAGAGGGATTAAATTTCGTTAGGCATAATTTTTTTATCATTTAATATGAAGGAACTAATACATGACATGGGAGTAAATAATAAAAAAATTATACCTCAAGAAGTATGATCTCTCTTGGTGCTCGAGAGATCTGGGTTTATGACTTTAAGATCCTTGATAAGCAGAAGGCAAGTTGATCTAGATGGAACACACAATTGATTCAACTTATCAAGAAAGCCATCTTGATCTTTGTAGTCCAGGAAAGGGCTTTGATTGACCACAGTGGGTTGTTGGATGGATTCCATGACCAGACCAAAGTAAAGGTCTATATAATATTGGGATTTCCAATCCTCATAGGCTGAACATTTGATATCTAAAATGGAATGGACCTTGGATAAGGGTCCATTGAGGAGATTGGGTACTTTATTCGAATATTGGAAGGCATCTAATTAGTGACAAGTGGTTTCTACACTGACGATGTTTTGATATTTGTGGTCTATTATGGAACAAAATAATTAACTAATTTTCTCTCCCTTTCTTGGGGATAATAGTAGTCTCCTTACAAATGGTAAACCTAGCCTTCCCACTTTATTTGTTTTTCCTTTAAGGAATGTTAAAACACCAATTCGAATTGGTTGTTCATTATGAACATTTTAATTGGTCATGCATACATGTCTAGATTCTAGAGGGTCAGAGGTCCTGCACAACATATCAATAACAATCTAACTCTAGCATTGTAAACAGTTAGGAAATGTTCCAGAAAAAAAATGTACTAGCTTGTTTAAGAAAGGAGGTTAAGATTCAAAATGCTGCATTAAAATGCTGAAATGTACACTGAAATAACCAAAGACAATAGTTTAGACAATAGCTTTATGAAGATGAAATGTACCATCTAGAAACAACATTAACAAAAAACAATTTTGAGTCCATGTATCTTGTTATGTGCACTTAAATATTTTCAATCCAGATTCTGTTTAATAACCTTATTTTTGTTGTAAAAGAGAACATCTACGTATTTAGTTGTCAAAGAGAGTATCTGAACTTCTGAATAAAGTCTTCAAGAGTCTGTCAAAATAGGATGCTTAATCAAGTGCACTAACATGATGACACTATAGTTTTCAAGTTGTGGTCAATTTATTTCATTCACCAAGATTTGTTTTTAAGATAATCGAAAGTTCACCTATGCAAATGAAATTATTTCGTTCATCACAATAAGGGTTTTACTCTTGTCCATGTAAATCCATAGGTCTCACCAAAACTGAACAACCTATTCTTAGCATAATGAAAATTGAAACAACAGCTAGACTTCAGGTGAGGCTTAAAGAATATTGAGGTAGGCGTCTTCTTTTAATAACCATTCATGAGTGCTTCTCTTACCATCCCATTGTTGAACAATGTCACATAATCAACAAATAGAAACATTTATGTAGCAACACACAATCCTCAATTGGATTCTACAACTATTTCTCAAGTTTAGGTTATTAGGTATGCAACACACATCCTTATTCCCTGTCCTTCTCAAGTTTAGGTTATTAGGTATGCATCAATATATTATCTTGTTCTCTAAGACCCTTTTATGAACCACTTTAATGGATTGTATAATTGTTTAGGATATTTTGTTGCCTAATCACGATAGATTTTTGTGCTTATTAATGTGTTTGGAAAAATAAATTGGATTTTAAGCATCACTGTCTTTGGATCTTATTGTCTTTTATTAGAATTCAAATGATGAAATCTGTGTTAATATTGCTCCTCTTCCCAATTCTTAAAGGGTGCTATCTTAATGGAAGAGCGCCTGCCTTACAAGCAGGAGGTTGGTGGTTCGATTCCTCCATGCCCTAATGATATTGCAGTGTATTTCTAAAGGTAAAAAATGTAGTAGTGCAAGATGAATGCAAGATTAGACGCAACACTAAATGAAAAACAAGATGTAAAAGTGGACGTCACACCAAATACACAAGTGGATGCAAAAGTGGACGTTATGTCAGACACAAATGTGGACACAAAAATGGATGTCACAGTAAAAGCAAAATTGGATGCAAAAGAAGACTCAACCCTAGACACAATTAATGACTCAAAACTAGATGCAATACTAGGCCCAAAACTAGATGCAAAAGTGGACTCTTAACTAGACGTAAAATTGGACATTAAATTGAGCACAAAATACGGTGTATCAATGGACATAAAAATAGGCGTAACACCAGGTGCAAAACTGGAAGCAACACTTGACGCAAACAAAAACCTAAAATGAGACACAATATTGGATGCAAGATGGGACGAAACATTGGATGTAAAACTAGACGTAATATTGAATGCAATATGGGATGCAACATTGTACACAAAACTAGATGCAATATTAGATACAAACATGGGCGTAAAACTAGGCACAACACTAGGCGCAACACTGGGTGCAACATTGGGCTCAAACATAGATGCAAAAAAGACATCAACCAAGATGCAACACTAGGTGCAAACCTAGATGCAAAATATGAAGTAAAACAAGATGAAACGTTAGGCACAAACATGGATACAAAAAAAGACATAAAACAAGATGAAAAATTAGATGAAAAAAGGGATGCAACATTATAAGTAAAATTGGATGCAAAACTAGACACAATATTGGGCCCAAATTTAGATGCAAACCTAGATGCAAAATTGGACACATATATTGATGCAAAACATGGTGCAAAATTGGGTGCAAGACACGATGAAAACAAAGGAGAAAAATAAGACGCAACATTAGATGCGAAATTAAGAATCAAACTGGGTGCAAACAAGGATGTAACAAATGACACAAAAAAAGATGCAATACAAGATGCAAAATTGGGCGTAACAAAATATGCAATACAAGATATAAAATTGGGCGTAAAAAAAGATGCAAAAAAATGGGTGCAAAAATGGATGTTAAAAAGGACGGAAAAAAAAGATGCAATAGATGGCATTTTATGAAATTGTACAATAGCACTAGGTTTAGCGCCGGATTGTTCACCAAAATTGGGAAAAAAATACACTAAAATCCGGCGCTAAATTCGATGCTAGATCCAGTTTTTGTTGTAGTGTATAAAATCCTAGATTTGTGCAATGTGGTGTCTAAGGTTTTAGCATGTCAAACTCAATCCTTTCCTAAACGTTGGGAGGAAGACATATTGAAAACTACTGGATTTTTACCTTCTCGTCCTTCATGTATGGCACATAATGTAACAGATCTAAAAATTTGTTAATAAAAGCATCCATAGTCATGGATCCCATATGTAACTCATGAAACTCTTTAACTTTTATGTCAAAGAATATTTTTGACATATATTTTTCTTGAAAAATCTTACGAAAATTACTCTAGCGTATTTTTCTTACCTCATCTTTCTTGGTATGCTTCAAGTCTCTCCACCATCTCACTACCTTGCCATTTAAATTATAAATGGCCAACTGATCCTTCATTGCACTAGAGTAGTTATGAACTTGAAAATATTTTCTCATACCCAACAGCCACTCTTTAGCTTTCTCCCCTGTTTTCACCTCTCCTTCATAGGTTGGGGCTCTTATTTTTCTGAACTCCCCTTGGAGATTTTCATCATTTCTTTGTTTCCTTCTGCATGGAGAAAGAGAGTCATCACTAGAAGGACTATGATAATCTCCTTCTGGAGGTTCAGAGGTATGTTCCTCTTTTACTTCTTCTCTTGGGCCGCTAGCCTGTTTATGGTAAGGTTCCTTCTTGAACTTGTTTGTGGAATGAGTGGGTTTTCCCTACGTACTTCCTCTCATCATGTTTCACAGCAATGCTTCATTAATTACTTTCTGTTCCTTTCTCTCATTCATATTATCATCTCTAAAAATTTGCAAGTATGCTTGAATAATTTGTATGGTTTTCATCATATCAGAATTCAGTTCCATCACTAGTTCTGCTTCCTGGGTGGGGGTATTCAACTTCCCTTGCCGTCTGGTATCTTCTTCAGTGTTCATGATCTGAACTATTCTTTTAAAATTTGTTGCAATTGCAAATTTTTAATAACAGGAAAAATTTATGTTAGTTAACAAAATTTAAAACATACTTTCTTTTCCTTGCAATGAATGTCTGGTATGCCCATTTGTTCTCTTAGTGTTGAAATTGGGCTCTGATACCACTTGTAATGTCCCAAAAAATTGAAGATAATTTTTTTTACTAGGCTAGTCAAAACTACCTATGATAAAGATTATTTTAATTTGTGGAATGTATCGTACTCTGTTTATACTAATGCAATGTTGTAAGCTGTTCTTACATTTTGCTTCCATATTTCCAGATGTGATTATTACTGTATTACTTACGTTGTCATGATGTTGATTACTATGTTGTTCTATGGTTATGCATTGATGTGTATGTTAGTGATTTGATTACATACTCCATTTATTATAACATGTGATTACTATCGTATACATGATTCTGACTTAACTTTGCTATTGGAAAAAGAGGTGGAGTGGCAGGACTAGTTTCCCTTGTAACCACGTGAGAGGTAGCAGTTTCCTACTTATCACAATGGGCTTACTTAGTTATTATGAACTAATGCACTTCTTTTCATTATACATGCAGGTGTACTTGGCAACGAAAAACTCCTCATAAAGGCTTAACAAGCCATGTTGTTTGTTTAGTCACTAGCAGTCATTTTTACATATCTATCCTAGTGTCATTAAGGTGATTGTTAGATTATATTTGAACTGGGCTGTATGGTTTGCTAGCCTATGTTGCACGGGTTATTATGGTTATACCTATGGAATCTATGATAGCGACTTGGTCACTACTGCACTTACTGTTTAAGTGGCACCTATTTACTATGGTATAAAGGCTTTATGCTTTAGCATAGTTTTATTATATGGTATTAATAGTTGGAAATAAGATTTGTCAAAAAAAAAATTGTCCTAAAGTATTCCATGGCATATTTCCTATGCCATGGGATTATGGCTTAAATAAGTAATTCAATGCATAGTGGGGTTTATGCATTTCACATCGATTTGGAAACAAGGTTTTATATGGTGGAAAACTATACGATTATGGGTTTTGTAAACGTTATTAGAGGCTAGGGTGGTGATATAAATGCGCATGGGGATTTGTGGCATCCAAGCTTAAGGCTTGGCTCATGCGTTGGTTTGGTTCATTCGTAGCCTGGATGCTTGTGCTCTGCTCCTATGCGGTGTAAATGGAATGAGACTACGGTGGCTTACAAGTATGTTGATAGTCTTTTTTCACAACATCGTTTTCTTTTTTAGTTTGGTCATCACGCATACTTCTCATCATGACCTCTTCGCTGTGTTTGCAGGTTACAGGATGTGGCGAAAATTGTGGTTCGTAGCACATGGATAGCTCTGTGGAAAATCCATACCCATTTAGGTAAACATGTTGTAACAAGTGTTTAACTTGTTCCCTCCTTGCTTAGTTGTTACGACAAGGTTATTACTCATCATGGGTTTGAATGCTTAGCCTTGGTTTATAATGGCTTTGTTTTGGGATGGGTCTATTTATAAATTTAATGGATATTGCATTTGTAATGCGATAGGCTTGGGATTTTGCTTGTGGGGATTTTGTACCTTCGGGCTAGAACTTTAATGTATTGTGATTTTTTAATGGAAACGTTGTGTGGTAAATGGTGACTGGGTAACTCTTGACAACTCTGTGTATTTGTAAATAAGTTTATATTAAGGAAAGGTGGAAGCACCATTGCTTGCAATGGTGCAATGCCGAGTTTAACTGACTGTGTAACTTATAAATGGTTTTGTAATGACTGTGTTTATAAATGTAAACAATGAATGCATACTGTGTTGATTTCATGGTTTATAATTATTAATGGACTGTGTGGATTCGAAATCACTATTTGAGTTATTATGTGGATAATGTTGACAGCGTTGATGGCTTTGGGGCCATGCCACATATGGCATTGGTGTTTCCTGCCATTGTAGTTGCGATAGTGTATTGGATAGTTGCATTATCATTTTTGTAATTGAATCTTGTTTATGGATAAATCCTTATGTTATCAGGTAAGGGTCGAGGGCCATTGTTACAGTGTGTAAATTTTATTGGGTCTTTCGACTTCTGTGTAGATAATTAGATGTAGTTTAAGTTATAGCTTATGTATATGTAATATAGTGTGGCTTTGATAGTTGGAATTCTACAACATGAGGACGAAATCCTACAGGATTCATTCACGGCGATTTGTAAATAAAATAGACCCTACAAGAATCAATCCTGGGTTGTTTATGGTTGTGAGGGTTTATAATTATAGGGATACGATTTGGGATTAACGCCCATAGGTATCGATCCTATGACCTCTCTATATTTATATTCATGTTTTAATACATGTTGTGCATAGCATTATGGTTGGTTTAATGTGTTGGGATTTCGTTATGGCATACGATTCATAATGTGGTTCGTAAATATTTAAGGGTTTGTTTTATTATACAAGCAATGGTTTTATTATAATGCTAGTTCCTTTAGTGCATGCGATTTCATAGATGTAGTTGGTATATTAAAATGTGGATTGATTTAATGTGGATTACTGTAAAGTATAAATCATGGACGATCAAGTGGTCTCGATACTTGGACTGTTGATTCGATTTATGAATTATTTGGTTAATGGAAAAGATATTGTTTAGCCTTGATTCTTGGTAGAAATATTTACAGAGCCTATGCGGTCTTCGATGAGGTTAGTTTTAGCTTTAATACTGGAAATGATGATTATTCTTAAATGTGTTTATAGTATAGTTTTGTTTTAGTATACAGTTCTATTTATACTTGATATAATGTAGATCATGTATTTACGAGGTTCTATTTGCTATATCACTTAACTGTATTCTATATTTATTTTTTGTTTAAAACTAAATTTGAACTAGTCTTTTACTTATAAACATAGCTCTGCTGGCAATATGAAATCTTTCAGTAGAGTTCATAGGTAAATAAACACATAGACAATGTTAGAATAATTGCTAGGATTTTAGGAGAGAAATTTTAAGCTATAAATAAAAACAAAACTAAGTATAGTAGAAATAAAACCTAGTTTCTCTTTAAAGACAAATTAATTTACAGTCATAGGGTTTATAATAAAATGTAAACCCTGAAATATTTTGACAGGGAAACAATGGTAAACATAGGGTTAGAATTATAACATGAACACTTGCATATTCTAACGAGATATTATACTATATAATGGAACACGAAGTCAAGAACCTCATAACTAAAAAATGAAGCTATTCCAATGGCTAAAACCTACACACTCAAATACTTTTGCACATGAAAATATCACATTTCCTAGTCAGCCTTCAGATGAATTTCTTGTTGCCTATCAACCTCTTAAAAATCCTAATCTAGATCACCTTGGCCATTTTTTTCCCTGACCTAGAAGAAACCGCACCCTTTCACCTTTTCCACAGAGTGTTTTCTATGCCTCCATCAGTTAAGCAGAAAGCGTCATCGACCTTTTTTCAATAAGAAAAATCCTAAGTCGGCACTCTGTCCAGTTTACCCAAAAGCGTCGATGGTCACTTGAAGGGGAAAAAAAGAAGCTTCTAGAAGATTCCATACATGTTCCTTCATGGAATTGGTTCCTGCATGTCTAGGAGAAGTGGAATTTGCCTCCCTCACCTATAGGGATCTTATTCTATCCTTTTGTCAAGTCATCCTATGGATTTTTGGCCTATAAATGAAGCTTCTATGAATAGAGTGAAGGAGATCAGAAAAAAACATCCTTATGCTGCTAGTTTGAAGTCTGGATAGAGGCAAAGTAGAGGTATCTTGTAGCTACAGAGGTCTTCATTGGATTTTGTAGACATTTGTTGAGACAGAAGCTGTCAACATCAAGGATTTTGGTTGTACTTCATCTCACCCATTATTAATACAAAAACATTTCCCTTTCCTATATTTGGTTATTGTGTTTGTGATTAAATATTATTGGACTCCTTGATCACCAATATGGATAGTTGATTATCATGATGCTCTCATCTTTTCGTTTGTCTTGTGATCCATCTTTTAGGTATTGAATCATCTCAAGGACTTTCCAGAGAACAGATAAACAGATCTACGGTTGAGGTATATGATGTGTTATGTTAATTAATTTGACTATTCAAGGGAAGGATATGTGGCTGTGATTCTTTTGTTCTAAAATTGTGTTTTGCATTACATGGGAACAAGCAGTGTTAGCACTGGTTGAGAATTCCTAGTAACAAAATTGGTGACCATGCAAGGGAGCAAAATCGATCAGATCTGGGGAAGATCCAGTCAGATCTAGTGCAGATCCAGTCAGATCTACAACTCTTTGGTGACCATTCCACTGGTGAAGTTTTTTTTCTCTCTTCTCTTTGTTGTTTCATTCTACAAGGTAAGCTACTCCTTTAATTTTATTTATGATAATTTTCCTCGGTTTTGGATTATAGCTTTGACTGTTCTCTATGTAATTGATTTTTTCTTACCGTTTTCAGTGCAACTGACACTTTTATGTTTCTTCTGCAGTTCTGAATTTTTCAGTACACTGTCTAGATGACGTGCCTCTCTGTAGCTGATAGATCGTCGATCTTCATTCAAGGCACCTTTCCCCTTGACTGACAGAGTGTCTCCCTCCTTCCAGGGCGCTTCTTCCTTCAGTAGACAGAGTGTCGTCCATCGTCCAAGGCACTTCTCTCTTCAATTTTTTGAGCGATGTAGGCCCTGTGTCTTGAATACTAAGTGCGCCTATTTGAATTTTGAGGTAGGCTTCAAAAAATCCTTGTAAAATTTTTCTTTTGTTTGTTTGGAAAATTTTTATCTTTCTAAAAAATATGTGCGGTTTGCTTGCTTCTCTAAAATTTTGTTGTGTTCTTTGCATCTGCCTACTATTTGGGAGTACTTTGTGAACCCGATTCTCTTTTGAGCTCAGTTCCAAAGGTTTGATCTTTTTTATAGGGGAAAATGGTAGATAGTTTTGGTTTTGGTTTTAATGAAATACTTGGAAAATTTTACTTTTGAAATAAAAATCATAGTCTCTTTTAAACTAGTTCATTTTAGACTGCTTTGAGTGCCTCATATTTTCCAAGAAAATTACAAAAAATAATCATTTTAGTTTCTTCTTGTTTATGCTTTAGAAGTTGTCATTTTTCTGCATAAATAGATTAGAATAAATAGATTTTTTGACATTGTAGCAAAGATAGTTTGCATGCACACTAGAGGCTTAGTTTCTTTGTCAAAATTTTCAGAAAATATTTTGAGTGCTTGTTGAAAAAATTTTGTGTTTGAAAAAACTTCATTTTATTGCATTTATAGATTCAAGTTTGTGTTGTTGAAATGGAATTATTTTAAGGTTCTTGAATAAGAAAAAGAGAAAATTTTCTCCTTACCGTAAATATTTTTCATCGAAATTCAAAGGAGTGTTTTTCTGTTGCATATAGAGTTAATCTACATTATTGGAGACAACATTTCCACAAACATTCACCTAATCATCAAGATAAAATAAATGGTAGCTTTAGGTTAAAATTTGAATAGAAGGTTGAGTGATAGGATAGAGACATGTTCGGGCGTCGTTAAGCGTAGGAGCTATCGTTATTTGTCCATGCTACGTCCCGAGACTCGCGCGGTTCTTCCACGTACCATCGGTATATAGAAACGATCTTTCATGTACCCTTGAGGTATATAGAAAGGTTCTTTCATGTACTCAATTGTATATAGGAATTCCCATTGTGAACGGTTGTGCATTAGACAACACTTCTACCGATTTGAGCTCCCATGTACCTTGCGTATATCGAGAGACCCCACTAGGATACCCTATCCAAACCGAGTTAACCTCTTGGTCGTCTTGGCTTTACGGGAGAAGCTTGTAAAGTCTTGCTAATCTTGGTGAGAAACTGGACTTTGAACTTCTCCTATCATTTAAGACTGCTTGTGACCTTTAGCTATGTGTAGGTGTATTTGTATGATTTTTTCTTTGACCTAGGTTAGAAGACTTCCAGCCACCACCATGGTTGAGCAGCTTGCGCGATGTCAATCCCGTAGGTTGTCGGGTTTACCTCTTGAGTCTCCTCTAGCTGTGGAAGGGGAAGAAGGGGTAACTGTGGAGATACTAGCTTCTGCTCAGGATCATATGGAACTTAATACACCTAGAGGAAATTTCTCTACTCATGTTATTCCTTTATTCCAATTGACTCCTACAACTGATGTTTTTGTACATCCATCGTTGGGAGGCCATGGTGATACTTATACCCCACCAGATTATTGTCCATATGCTCCTTTTTGGAGGACTTCTATGGGCCAAGCTATTTCTGAATTCAGGGTTATTAGACCTTTATTGGGAAATCCTCCTCTGGGAGAGGAGGAATAGAGAAGAATTAATACATATCTTAATCGAGCTCATAACTTTTTAGAGAGAATAGAAAGAATTATTCCTCTACCTATGTACCGTTATGAAAATTACCAACATGATTACCCTGTAATACAGACCCTTGGCCTGAAGCGGAAATTAAACCTTCTTCTGAAGGCTGCCTAATTTATGGTGAGAATTCTCGTAACCCATGGCCTGAAGGATATCGTTCACTAGCTCAAGTGTTAGGACCTATTGAAGAAATTCTATTTCAAGGTAATCCAGGTCTAAACCAAAACCCTACAGTGTCACATCCTGAACCTATTGCTAGACCTTCCATACTTGTCATGGTTGGGGGGCAATCCTCAAACCAAGCCATGTCAGTAAACTCTCACGTCAGGGGGAAACCCCCGGTGCGAGTTACGTTACCTGACAGTGGAACTATGCCTAGCTCAGGACAAGTTGCAGCTATAGAAACACCTACAGTAGTTATACCCCCCACCAATACACATGTATCCCCCCCCCCATATAGTACAGACCAACCCTTAGGGTCACAACCTATCAACAATATGGCTTCTTGGGGATATAATTATCCAGGAACTCAACAGCCTATGGTTAATCAAGTTTACCAACAACCACCACCTGCGACTATTTATCCTAGAATGCCTTACCCTGGAAATGCTTTTGTCCCTTGGGGACAACCAAATTGGTCAAATATCCCATCATATGGAGGGACTTTTATGAATACTGCCTAAGGATACGGTGGACCTCCCCCCAGAGGACCACCACGAGAACATGGAGGACCTGGAGGACTTGGTGTACCATTTGATGGACCACCACCACCACTTGGTGGAGGAGGACCACCAACACCACCTAGAAGAGGAGGACCACCACCACCATCTGGAGGAGGAGGACCACCACCACCACCTTCCCAAGGACCCCCTCGCTCGGGGGGCCCACCTCCCCACAAAAATCCTGGAAACCAACAACCTTTTCAACAAGCTTCGGAGGCATCATCTATACCCATCTATCAATCTGCATATAGTCCTATTGGTCAGAAAATGCCCTATAAATATTACCAGTACCCGTAACCAAATCAACAACTACCATTTCTGGCCACTTTAGATCTGCCAGACTTGTCAAGATTGATAAATGACCCTTCTTGGCTTGCCATCCTAGTCAAGCTACCTTTCGATATGCCAAAATTTGATGGTAAACCTGGTGAGGACCCAAAAAACCATGTTACGAATTTTCATCTTTGGTGTTCATCCAATTATTTGATGGACGGTTCAATCCGTCTACGCCTTTTCCAAAGAACCCTCACCGTCATTGCAGCTAAATGGTACATCGAGTTACCATGACATTGATTTTGGGATTTCAATGCTTTAGCTATGGATTTTTTGAGACATTTTAAGTTACCAATCCGGTATGAAATAGGTACATACCTATTGACCTCACTTCGACAAACTACATATACCCATATCTCCGATCATATCCATGAATGGAGAAGAAGACGTAGGTTGATTAAGGCTCCTATTCTTGATCAGTTACTGGCTGAATGGTTCACAAATTATTTTCTTCCGTCCATAGCTAGAGATGTGGCCATGGGAGGTGCGGTTACCAAAGAGCAGGCTATTGGTCGTGCTCATTACCTTGACTTGGTTTATTCCCAGTCAGGCACTTTGTATGATCTAATTCCCCATGCTCCTCGGCTTACTACATACCCTTCAAGACCTACTACGGAACCACCTGCTGATGGCATACTTGGTTTAGTTCAAACACAAACAACGGATAAATCCTCTAAGAAACAAGCCACTACCCTATCCAATCAACAAGCACCACCTACTAAAACTGCATTCCCTCCTGTTGCTTCCGCTGAAGTAAATGCGGTTCAATCCACTGAATCTTCAGGAAGGAAGAAAAAAGGGAAAAATAAATCTAAAAAACCTGACAACCAATAGGAAGGAAATAAAACATAGAATACGGTTAACAATTCAAAAGGAAAGAGAAAGGTGAAGTACCCTTGTTTAATTTGCAGAGGTGATCATTTTACAAAAGAATGTCCTCACCGTGAGGAAATTGGTAAATTTTTAAAAGCTTCACCCAACCTAGCCATTTTAAAAGATCCTTTCCCTTCCCAAGAATAGTTAATTGATCATACGTCCTTAAACAGAACTTCTTCCTCCATTGATGAAGTTCATATGATGTCTAGTGAAATGGTGAATTTGAATACAAGCGCACACAGTTATGACCCTCCTCCAGAAAAGAAACTTGCTGATATTCCATCTGAAAAAACCTCAACTTCCACACCTCCTACTAATAATAGTATTCATATTGAAAAACCTATACATGAAGCAATTTTTCGTCCACCAAAGGGCACTCTACGTAAGTCCATAATCAATCCCAATGCTCATGTTTCCCAATACTATAGTATTGTTGAATACTTGGCTCAAGCACCCTGCGCTATGTTGACCTTAGAGTTACTTCAATCCTGCCCAATTCAACAGAAAAATTTGCTTACGGCTTTTAGAGCTATGGATCTTGAGAATAGTAATATCATCACTTTCAAACTCGATGATTTCAAAATGAGACTTTCACATCAGTTAGCTTTCCATATCGCTACAAGGATTGCTGGAAAGACTATCCATCGTACTATTTTGGATGAGGGTGCCTCTACATCAGTTATGTATTTATCTTGTTGGAGAGCCATTGGATCTCCAGAAATCAACCATTCACCTACCACTCTTAAGGATTTTGATGGTCACGGATTTCAACCCTATGTATTACTACTTTCCATCCATGTCGAACTAGGGGACAAGTCAGTGTCCATTGATATCGAAGTTGTTGACGCTACTTTGGATTACAACTTACTCCTATGGTCGCAACTGGTTTTATGCTATGCAAGCTATAGCATCGACCATTTTTCGGATTGTCCAGCTCCCATTCCAAGGAAATATTGTTACTATTGACCAGTTAGACTTCATCACACCTAGTGCCATTACAAATGATGCAAACAACGTTCCACTCTTGAACACCCCACAGTATCAAGACATCGGAGTAGGCCTCATCAAAGATTCTTCACTTATGGGAGTCTTTCCTTCCTCTGACCCTCCTCTTGCTTTGCAAACTACATCCATTAATATGATTTCTATCTCTCATACAAACAAAGGAAAAGAAATTGCTAATGAATCCTCATCCTTTTCCCCTTTTGAAGAGTTGTACAATGCAATCCAAGCTACCAGAAATCCTACCATCAATGATCATTTCTTGGTGGCCTCGAACCATTATCACATGCCATATTTGCTCGAACACCCCTCCCCATCTCTGGATTATCTTTCACACACACTTCCTATAGATGATTCTATCATGGAAGTTATGTCATTAGACGAGATGACTTGGGAAGATTATCATCATAGATCTTCTTTCCTTCCCCATTGCCATATGGTAGAAAACCACTTTGCCTCCATGTTTTCATCCGATATAGTCCTCAACCCTCAGTCTTCGATCCTCAATCGTAGTGTCGATTCTGAAGGGAATTTATGCAACATTACCAATACTATACCCATTGACATATCCATGAAACTAGGTGTTTCCGAGAACATTTCCATCGGACAAAACTCTTCCCTTGAAGAAATCCAAACATACATGACTCTTTTCAAAGAATTTTGAGATTTCTTCGCATGGACATATGAAGAAATTTCTCGGATGGATATCTCTATTGTTTTCCAAGAAATCAAAACTTATCTCTATGCAAATCCCGTATGCCAGAAATTATGACAAGTTCATCCTCGAAAAGCAGTCGCTATCAAAGAGGAAGTTGAAAAAATTATAAAAGTTGGTTTCATTTACCCCGTACCACTAACTGAATGGGTGTCCAACATAGACCCTGTGAATAAAAAGAAGGGTACTATTAAGGTTTGTATCGACTTTAGGGACCTGAATTGAGCTTGTTCAAAAGACAATTTTCCCACTCCCTACATCAATCAAATAATCGATAACTGTGCCAAAAGCATCATTTTCTCCTTTATGGATGGCTTTTTCGACTATAATCAAATTGAGATTCTCCTGTCCAATCAACACAAGACGACATTCATTTGCCCTTGGGGGAATTTTTCTTATCTCGTAAACTATCTTTCAGTTTAAAAAATGCTGGCGCGACATTCCAATGTGCCATGTCATATGATTTTCATGACATTAAACATGTTGTGGAACCCTATCTAGATGACCTTCCTGCCCATTCCAAGTAGTGGGATATCCATGTTGATCATCTAAGAGTTCTATTTCTTCGATGTTGTCATTTTAACATTCGTCTAAACCCCCAGAAATGTGTTTTTTTTGTCGAAGCTGGCTGAATTCTTGGTTTTATTGTTTCTAAAGATGGCATCTGTATCGATCCTTTGAAAATTGAGGCTATTTTGGCCCTGCCTACTCCGACGAATGTTACTGAACTCCAAAGTTTGCAAGGGAAGGAAAAATTTCTGCATCGCTTCATCTATAACTATGCAGAGATGACACATGGTTTCATCAGGTTTCTTAAGAAAGATACTCCTTTCATTTGGTATGATTTCATGCAGCGCATGTTTAATAATCTTAAACATGCACTTACCCATGCACCTGTGCTACAACCACCCAATTATGCTCAGGATTATTCCTTGTATGTGGCTTCATCCTTGTCTTCCATAGGCATGGTCTTTGTTCAAACAGACGAACATGACCAAGAACATGCGATCTATTATGCGAGTAAGAGTCTTTTAGAGTCTGAAACTTGATACTCACATGTGGAGAAACTCACTTTGGCCATCCTCATTGTAGTCCAGAAGTTTCGTCACTATATTTACTCCACACCACTACTGTTTACGTGGATTCCAACCCCATGTACTACGTTTTGACACGTCAAGTGATTGGGGGAAAATACTCACGTTTGATCATGATCCTCCAGGAGTTTGACCCAGAATTCATGAAAAGTACTTCCAATAAGTCCCTTGTCATTGTAGAGCTTATATGTGACCTTCCCCGTACTACTGAGAATCTAGAGCCCTCTGATTCCTTTCCCGATGAATCATTGTTTCTCATTAGTAGGACAGATCCATGGTATGGAGACATCATTTTGTACCGCTAGACCTTGCGATACTAGCCTATTTCCTCTTGAGATGAACGTCGTCATGTTCACCACCAGGATAAAATTTACCTTATCTTGAATGATACCCTATACCATCGTGGTGTTGATTCTATCCTACGTTGTTTCCTTACACACGAAGAGGCTGAGATTGTCCTTAATGATTTCCATGCTAGAGCTTGTGGTGGTCATATTTTTGGGTTGGCTACTGGCCAGAAAATTTTGCGTGTTGGGTGCTTGTGGCCTTCCATCTTCAAATATTGTATTGAAATGGTCAATAAATTCCCACCTTGTCAAATGTTTATTTCCAAGAAACGCGCACATCCAGCTCTGCTCCTTCCCATAGTAGCAGTTGGCCCTTTTGCAAAATGGGGCATAGACTTTGTGCACTGTAGACCTACCTTAGCTGGGGGTCATGGCTACATCATTGTGGCTATTGACTATTTTACAAAATGGGCTGAGGAAATGCCCACATATGCTGAAGACGGTAAGACTGCTGCACTTTTCTTATTCAACCATATTATTGCAAGATTTGGGATTCCCAGGGCCATCGTGACCGACCATGGATCACATTTAAAAAATAAAATGATGGTAGAGATTAGCATCAAATTAGGGTTTTGACATGATAAATCTACACCCTACTATCCACAGGACAACGGCTAGGTGGAAGTGATAAATAAAGTACTAAAAACAATGCTTCAACGGATGGTAGAGCAGGCCAAATCAAACTGGCATTTACAGCTTTTCTCTAGACTCTGGGCCTACAGGACTAATGTTAAAAATTCCACCAGTTTTACACCTTTCCAATTAGTATACGGGCTAGAAGCTACTCTCCCAATAGAATGTGAGATCCCTTCTTTAAAACTGGTTGTCGAATTATTACCCAACACTACCATAGACAAATAAAGATGCCTGTACCTAAATAAACTTGATGAAACTCGATGTGATGCTTCCTTAGCTAATGAGGCACACAAACAAAGAATGAAAGTTCAATATGACATGACTATCCAACCTTGTTCCTTCAATGAAGGAGATCTAGTCTTGACCTCGAACAAAAGCATGACAAGCTAGGGGAAAGAAAATTTGATTCTATGTGGCATCGACCCTACATTATTAGCCATGTTCTAAAGAAAGGAGCATATGAACTGGTTTATTACAATGGGATACCACTGGGAGAGCCCCGAAATGGGCTCTACCTTCAAATATACTAGGCGTAGGTCATCTAGCGTAGGGTATTTGTAAATATTGTTTATAGTTCGTTGTGGGTCTTATAATTTAAGAGGTGTGTCTTTTGTGTGATTTAGAGTGTGTTTTTTATGAAACCCTACTTATGCACGTCTTTTGTCTCATGGACAGATGACTTCCTTCATTGGTTTTGTTGATGGTGCTCACCAGTATACGCTTAACCTTGCATCTGCAGCTTGGGTACTGTACTCTCCTATAAGTGAGCTGGTGAGTTCAGGGGTGTATTTTTTTAGGTCCCTCCACCAACAATCTGGCAGAATATCAAGATATGGTCGGATTGTTGATGGAAGCTCTAGCTAATGATGTAAGGGAAATTAGGGTTTACTTAGACTTTGAGTTGGTTGTCCAACAACTTAATTGAGTCTACACCATCCGTAATCCCCTGCTTCTTCGTACTTTCCAAAGTGTCAGGTTGTTAGAGAGGTCTTTTGAGCAAGTGACTTATCAACACATTCCAAGACATTTAAATGCAGTGGCACATTCCTTAGCTAATTATGTTTTGGATTGATATATTGCTCATACATGAAAGTCCATTTGAAACATAAATCAAAACATGTAAATTCATAAGTA
>LPNX010094972.1:0-98284 GCA_001517045.1 Pseudotsuga menziesii
GATGCATAGGAAGATGAAACGGCTGGTTCTCAACCGCCACATTGTAATGTATAAATATTTGCATTTGGCTATGTAATACATTGAATCGGGAGTTATACCTAACAGAAACCAAAAAGAGCATTTCATTTTCAAAAAAAAATTTAACAAGTGAAATTGATTAATCATAATAATTAGTAGACTACTATTTTAAATGTATTTTTGAACATATGAAATTAGCACGTCCTCTTCTCACTATTTGTTTATGTTTTGTAAATGAAATTAATTAAAAATATAAATTATATAGTTCCTTTAATGATGTATCCATATAGTGTAATTATAGTTGTTTTATATAGTTGATTTAATAATATATCAATATAGTGTCATTATAGTTGTTTTAAAATTAAAGTTTTTATTAATATGGCAGTGACAATTTTATTTGATTGTAAATAAAATTGTTTATTTTATCTTTATAAAAATGGATATTCTTATTTTTTTATAAAATTATTTATAAATCATTTTTATAATAAATAGTAATTTGTAAATAATTTTTATAATATATCAATTTATAATTTATTTTTTATAATAATTAATGTTTTATAAAATAAAATTTAAGTTTAGAAATTAGACTTTATATTATAATATTGATATATAATCATAGATACAGTGATATCTTAAAATAGCATTTACAAAGCCATTTCCTATAATAAAAAAGCATTTATGCTTTTAAAAGATTTCATTAATATTTTTATGAAATATCATCAATTCTTAAATCTCATCTTTATATAAGAGAAGGACGTGATTGAAACACTGTCGCTTTTTGTATGAAAAGCCATCTATTCTCAAATATAAAACTACTATTGTTTGTTGAAGGCTAGTTTGAGGAAAAGGGATGCAAAGAGGCTATTAAAACCCAGCAAAAATAGTATCTCCCTAATCATGAAAACAAATAACACATTAATCTTGAAATTACTGTGTGTGGCAATGACTTGAACGGAACAGAGGAATGCATTTCATTACAACTAACTAGCAGGATAACACAGATTAGTTGTCACGTGTCTGCATCCCCATGTTATTCAATTGGGATAGTTCAAATAACTATAGTTTGTGTTTAGTGGCTCCCCAACAATTATAGTTTGTGTTTAGTGGTCGTCCAACAATCATAGTTTAGGTTTCATGGCTGCCTAATTTCAATGTGTATAAGAGTAAACACCATTCACCATTCATGACGTATTTTGAAATGTGGTGAAAAGAAACCATAACGTATTGTGAAACATGGTAAACAACATGCAAGTTGCAACATGCAATGTGTACAACAACATGTTGCAACATGGACACTAGCATGTACGGTGCCGAGGAGATATTTTCTGAAGATGGGTTAGGCTCCAAGAAGTGAGGAGGGAGGAGCCTTCGAAGTTTTTAGCAGGCAATCGAAGCTCGGTATCTTTCAATGGTTCTAGAGGGGGGGGGGGGTCCCTCTAACTTCCGTCCTCCTGTCCAGGGTGACATGAATATTGGGGAAATCCCGATCAATTTAGTGTCCTGTGATTTGCCTGGTCCTATTGGTCTAGATCGTAAACTTGGTCAATGCTTTCCAAAAGCATTAACTATTCCATCCATGATAGTTAAGTCTACAAATATAAGGGAAAAGATCTAGTTCATGACGAATCATGCTTTAATTGGTAAATTCATTGGTTTACAGCCATTGGAGAAAGCTTTGATTTGGTGGATTAACTCTACATGGAAACCTAAAGGTCATTATGATTTACATTTGGGATCAAAAGGTTTTTTTACTGTTTCCTTTATTAGTCAAGAAGATAGGAATCAGATTATTGATGGTGGTCCGTATTTCTATTACTCTGCGGGTTTTTTCCTTCGCCCTTGGAAAGAGAAATTTTGTTTGGAAAAAGAAGATATGAGAATCGCCCCGGTTTGGATCAAGTTATATTCGCTCCCTTAGGAATATTGGGATTCTGAAATTCTAGAAGAATTGGGTAACTATTTAGGCTCCTTTATCAAAATCTCGAAGCAAACAAAATCTCAACGATATACCGCCTATGCTCGTATCTGTATCTACATGGATCTCTCTAAGGCACTTCTGGAGGCAATAAGGATGCTCTGGGAGGATGGAGAATGGCTCCAAAACTTGGACTATGAACAAGTGCCCTTTAGATGTCGACGCTACCATGAGTATGGCCACTTGTTTCGGGAATGTCCTCTGAATCATCCTAAAAATCCGGTTGATAAGGCATCTGATACAGAGAATCCTGGTTTTTCCAAAGTGACTTCTCGCAAACGAGGCTATAGAAAACAAGATCATCAAGATAGTGTCAAGAAAATGAATAGTTCTAGTTCCTTTGAGATTTTGGGTGACCAAGAAGGGAAGTCTTTGGATTCAAGAAGTCCGGAGGGTAATCCTTCCAAATCAGAGGTTGGCCAACCTTCGAGACTCTCCTCTGTCCCAAATATCTCCAAGGATCTTCATAAAGAAAAGTCAAAACAAGAAGCTAGATCGAAGGTTGAAGCTATGGATACTTTTCTGCAATCAGATCTCCTGGATGAATCTGAAGATATGGATATCGATGAATTAGATCTTGAAGGAATTGAGAAAGCTTGCTCAGATAAAGTTAAAGGTTATGTTCCTCAAGAACGGGTTCTTCTTTTGAAGGAGGCCATTCTTAAAGCCAAATTCTCAAGTTCTTTAGGCATTAATCCAAGTTCCTTTAAAGAAACTAAAAAAACAGTTGAAGATAGCGACAAGAAACCTGGTCATAAATCCAATAAACATAGGGTGGTGGATGTAAGGAGGCGGTTGGTTGATTCGGGTCAGTACCCGACAATCAAAGCTGCTCTTGGTCTATAAATTTGTTTTTTAATGAAGCTCCTCTCCTGGAAAACTCAAGGCATTAATAGCCTGAGAAAAATGAAAATTCTCTATCAGAAGATTAAGAGGGCTAATCCTGCTATTGTCTTTTTACAAGAAACCAAATGTCAAGCTAACTTTATTCAGGAGTGCAGGAGTAAAATCTGGGCATGTTGTGAAAGTATGGGTATTGATTCAAAAGGTTTTTCCGGGGGCTTATGCATCTTATGGGATCCGTTTCGAGTTTCCCTTTCTGATTTTCAAGGAACCCGTAATTCTATCTCTGCCAATTTCAAGGTGGTTGGTTTTCCAATTTCAAGTTTACTTACGAATGTTTATGGTCCTCATCATTCGGGTGATAAGTGAAGTTTTCTAAAATCCCTCTCCAATTTGATGACCTGTATGGCTTTGGAGCACTGGGTGGTAGGAGGTGATTTTAATCTAATCACTTCTTTGGAGGAAAAAAAAGGTGGTAGGAGTTGTTTAGAGGAAGAATGTAATCTTTTCCATGAGACCATTGAAGATCTAGGTCTCGTATATATTACTCCAAGGGTTCTTAGTTTCTGAATCTATTATTGATTTAGGAAGTGAGATCCATAAATCGACCCTCTCTAGTCGAGGGTCTGATCACTGGCCGATCGAGCTCATGTGGAGTGGTTTAGGGTCTCAATTCAAGAAACCTTTTCGTTTTGAGCAATTCTGGTGGCTAATCCCGATTTCGAAGATAAGGTAAAAACTTGGTGGGCTGAAATGCAATCCGATCAGATTTCTAATATGTGGTCCTTCCAACAAAATTTGAATGCTTTGAAATCTAAAATCAAGAAATGGAATAAGGAAGAGTTTGGGAATATTTTCCGGGAAAAGCATCAACTAGAGATCCATATTCACGAGATTCAAACCATTGGGCTTAATGAAGGCTATTCCCGGGCTTTACTCGAGGAGGAAAGGTTGGTGGAAACCCAACTTGAAGAACGTGAAAAACAAGAGGAACTCCTTTGGTGGCAGAAGTCCCGCATCAAGTGGCTTCATGAAGGGGAGAAGAATACCAAATTCTTTCATCATTCTGTCATCCAATCTAGGTTTCAGAATAAGATTTATTCGCTTAAAAATGTTGTAGGAAACCTATTGGAAGGTAGGGAAGAAATTGAGGAATTGCTTAACTCTCACACTTTTGATATTTTAGTTGATCCTCGAAGGGATAGCTCGATTGACATTGATGTCATTACTAGTTGAATTCCTTCCTTGTTTTCGAGGGAACAAAACTAGCTATTAATGAATTTTATCTCTCTTCAAGAGGTCCAGGAGGCAGTTTTTCATATGAAGGAAGGCACCTCGCCTAGCCCTGATGGTTTTACTGTTAATTTTTTTCATCATTTTTGGGAGATGATTAAAATGGATGTATGGAATATTGTGGACCAATCTAGAATTTCTGGTCCTATTCTTCCTGCCTTCAATGCTACTTTTCTAACTCTGATCCTTGAAAGTGAGGGTGTCGATTCTCCTGACAAGTTCAGACCCATTAGCCTCTGTAATGTGATTTACAAAATTATCACCAAGGTAATTGCTAATCGCTTAAAACCCATTTTACCCTCTCTGATCTCTCCGGAACAATCAGGGTTTATGGAAGGGCGTCAGATTTCGGATGGGATCATTCTTGTTCATGAAATATTACATTCAATCAAATGTAAAAAATTGTCAGGCATGTTGGTTAAGCTAGATATAGCCAAAGCTTATGATAAACTCAACTGGCATTAATTTATCTGAAAAATGTTGGATGCTTTAGGGTTTAGTGTGAATTGGGTCAATTGGATTATGCATCTGATCTCCTCGGCCTTCTTTTCTATTCTATTTAATGGGGTCCCATCTGGTATCATCAAACAAACTCGTGGTATCCGTTAAGGGGATCCGTTGTCACCATTGATGTTCATTTTGATGGCTGAAGGTTTGGGAAGATCTGTTTCTGCTTTTAAGGAAGCCAATTCTATTATAGGTTTAAGTGGTACTCAAGATGGGGCCAGTCATTCCCACCAACAGTTTGTTGATGATACTATGCTGATGGGTTATCCCTCTGTACAGGAAGCTACCAACTTTCAAAAATGCTTGGATCAGTTCGGCCTCGCTTCTGGATTGGAAGTCAATGCTCAAAAATCCCAAGTTTATTTCTTTAATACTCCTCATATTACTCGTCGTTATTCTTTGTATCTTAGGTTTTTCTGAGAGTTTTCTTCCTTCTACTTTTCTGGGAACTCCTCTTATAAACTCTCTGTCTAAGAAAAGCTCTTAGATTGAACTATTGGATAAACTCAAGAAATGGTTGAGCAATTGGACTTTGAAATCTCTGAATTTGCCAAGTCATTTGGTTCTAGTCAAATCGATGCTTCAGCGAATGCCTACGTATATGTTTTCAACTATGTTGGCTCTGAAATCTATCCTTCGATATTTGCGGAATATCCAAAGGAATTTTCTGTGGAGTGGTGCTCAAGACTCTCACAAATGGGCATTGGTTAAATGGGACATTGTCTGTAAACCTAAATCGCAGGGTGGTTTGGGTCTCAAAGATCTAGAAAAAGCGGGTTTAATTGTTGGAGCTAAACTTTGGTGGAGTTGGCTAGCTCATTCCCAGGAACCCTGGGCTAAATTATGGTTAGACAAATTTTCTCCCAACTGGGATTTCCGGGAATTAATTCGTTTTTCCGAGGAGAAAGTTGGCTCTCATATATGGAAAATGGCCTGGGTAGGTCATAGCCTGATTCAGCAGCATTGTTTCTAGGAAATTTTTGATGGTAAAACTGCTCGCTTTTGGGAGGATGCATGGAAACAACTCCCCCTTTTGGAACGAGTGGGGAAATGTCCTCAGCTCCAAGCTGAATGTATTAACAGAGGTTTATGTAAAGTTGCGGACCTATGGGGCCTCTAGACTCCTGGTTCTTTCACTCGGCCTTGGGTGACTCAGAGTTGGTTGGAACGATTAGGCCCTTCCTCAGAATGTTCCTGGCTTCAGGAAGAACTTACTATGAGATGTATTCGAAGACAGAAAGGCAATGACAAACTTCGTTGGGGTTACTGGCCGAAGGGGGTTTTTTCTCTCAAAGAATCCTACCACCTTCTTTTCAGGAATTCTGAAAACCCAGCCGATAAAAGTTGGAGTAACCTATGGGAAAAACGTTATGGCCCAAAATCACTATTTTCAGTTGGCTAGTTATTCATAAAAGAATATTAACTGGGGAAAATTTACAACGACGTGGGTTGTATGGTCCTTACTAGTGTCCCCTGTGCCAGCAGGCGGAGGAAAAAATGTCGCACCTTCTGGATGCTTGTCCATTTTCGGCTGATCTATGGGATCATGGAGCTGTGATTTTTCTCCGTTCTAATCGAATTCGGTAGGACCCAGTGGGAACCTTGATTCATTAGCCTAAAAATCCTTTCCTGAGTCAGATCTTGAACCGTCTTTGGGAAATCTTCCCCAATTTTTTTATATGGGAAATCTGGAATGAGAGAAATGCCAGAATTTTCTGTAAGAAGGCTTCGTCTCTTTCGATCGTTTGGCATTGTTTGGAGTCCAAAATTAAGAAAAGCATCCTTCTATCCGGCTGGGACAAAAGGGATTCGGAGTTAGTAGGGATGGAAAGGCAGATCCTAGCATATTGGGGTCTAGAAAATTATGTGAATCTTGCTCCGATTATCCCTAAAACTCTTTCGGTCATTCAAAGCCCGAACCTTTGGAGTCCTCCGCCAACTTGTTTCTTGAAACTAAATTTTGACGGAGCCTCAAAGGGTAATCCTGGAAAGCCGGGGTACGGCTTTATTATCCGTGACCACAGAGGTCAAATGCTTAGTTTCGGCTATGGTTTCCTGGGCATTGATTCTAACAATGCTGCGGAGATTGAAGGATTGATTCAAGGTCTAGACTAGGTCATTGAGAATTTTCACAGGCCGATTATAGCGGAAGGTGACTCTCAGATGATTATTCTCCTAGCTTCCAAACTGCAAAATGGCTCTCAAAGTACCAAGGTCTCGTCCTCTTGGCACTTGGAAAGTAGAATCGCTGCCCTCAGGACATGTCTCACTAATGGGAATGTTGTATGTTTCACACATGTAAGAAGGAATGGTAACAAGGTGGTGGATAATCTAGCTAATTTGGGGGTAGGCACGTGTAAAAATTTGAGAGCAGGTGATTGGAACTTGCTTCTAGACATGATAGCCCACGCCCAGTGTCAATATCTCATCATTCACGATCGTATTGGCTTCCAGATGGTGGGTCGGAATAGTTATTAGTGCTGGCACAAAATCTCTCTACCACGTGGCGCTTCATGGCTGTTATCTCTTATTTATTAGTTATGACCAGATGCGAGATTTATATATGATGGTTTGTGCATATGCTTTCATATGTTTGATAGAGGCTGGTACGAATCTTGTTCTATCCGCTGGGGATCAAGTGATGTGTGTTAATGGTGAGTCTGATCAGGGATCCTTGGCGGGGATTGTGTCGTGCATTTTTTAGGACGTGCTTATCATGATGAGAAATGGTATTAGGATATATATTATGGCGCAGGGTGGTGAAACTACTATCAGCGGCACGTCGGGCATTCTTTCTCTGAATTTCTGTGATTGTCTTGTTAGGGTGTTGACGGGTAATCTATGGTTTATCAAAATGGGTGATAAAGGAAAGGGCAAGTGGATGCAGTCATTCTCGGACTCCCATGAGTCGACATCTTGGGCGTAACATCAGGCTTTATGGGAGTCCCGAATGTTTGAATTAGAACTTCCTCATGACATCCAGAATCGCATCTTTGCGACTGAGCGGAGATTATGGGTCGAACTTGATAATCAAAAATTGAAAGAGGAATGTAAGAAGGTGAAGGAGTGGATTTTGGACCTTGGTCATACTATGGGGAGTACGAGTCTTTATGAAAAATTGGTAGTTGTGTTCTGGGTTATGAAAAACTTGGTGGGAAGGGCTGAGTGGGACCGTCAGACTAATGACTCGGGTGGTCCTTCTCCAGACCCATGGAAGGCTGCCATCTCTACCTTGATTCAACATGTTGAAGCTTCAGTTCAGCGTGTTGAAGATAAAGTTAATTTCTTGATTTCCTGTCTGGGTTTTCAATACCCTACTCCATCGATTCCTAGTGCAGTGAAATCGGATTTTCCTGGCACTACTCACAGCAGTGGCCAAGACTTATCCTATATTTTGCTGTAATGTTGCTCTGGGGGCCAATGGTCTTTTATGATTTTGGTTCTTTTTGGGGGCTTTTTGATGCTCATCATCTTGGCTATTATCTTGTTCGATTATATGTTGTATTGGCTTCAGAGAGGTATGTTCTTATGGATGGGTTTTCTCTTCCTTCTGACTGTGTTCATCGCATCTGGTGATTTTCTGAACTGCTCTGTGTCGTCTAGCTTATGTGTGTCGTCTAGCTTATGCGTTGCTTCAAGAAGTGTTCTTTATAGCTTTATTTTGTTTCTCTGGATTCTCACAAGATGGTGGTGGGTTTTTAGATGCTTGTATTTTTGGGATGATGCCTTGATTATCTCATTACTGTGTGGTAAATGATCCTTCAGGGTTTCTAAATCATATGGGGCCTGAGTCTGTGGGGGTTATGACTGTAATACTGGGTGCCAATTTGGCTATGTTCGAGCTTCTTCAAAAGCTAGTCTGATTTCTTTTAGCTTGAGTCTATGGGTTGGGGAAGTAGTGAAGTTTTTCAATGATAAGAGATAGTTGAGGGTCTGGGCAGTTTTTAAGTAGTATTATCTTTTTGCTTCAATTGTGTTTAAGATGTGAAGAAGTTGACTATGTTCTTTGTAAATGGTTTTAGAAGGCCTTTCTTCTTACTATTAATGTGAATACTGTACTTACAACAACAAAAAACATGGACACTAGCATGTGAAACAATTCTCATTTCTTGCCAATATAGATTCACCGCAAAGCAGTTAAGAGATCTAGATTCCCATACTACAATCTATTCAGTTTTCCTATCGAGGAACATATATGAGAGGCTATTGGCTAAGAGATGTTTGACATTTGTAGATCTTTAATCTCTATATTTTATGTTGCTAATATTTTCTTATTCTTTATGACTTTTTAAGATTATTTAAAGATTCTCCAAACTAAACTTAAAAAGTAAAAATAATCAACAAAAGCAAAAGTTAAAGCTTAGAAAACATTTTTTAAAAACAATTAATAATTTTTACAAATATAAAACTTAAACCTATACTTGACTTTATACGCAATAAAATATAACCATTAATAATAAACAAACATATTTGGTAATTAATAAGATCTATTACCAAACATGAATGATGGAAACCCAATGTCCCCATCCTTAGATTTCGTAATAAACGTTATGGAATAGTAATTTGGCGTAAAAAAAAAATCACGATTAAGTTAAGAAAAACGCAAGTCTTCACAATGAACTCTTTATGTAAGTGTAACTTTAAGAAATGTGTATGGAAGATTCAAAATAAAAACCTTGAGAATCGAAAAGTAGGCATATAATTATGTACAAAGATAAATTTATTAGAAAAAAAAAATCTTGTTTTTCCTAGGTTTAAAACTATTTATCAATTTTATATTAATAATTTAACTCTAATTTATGAAATTTAGATTCAAAAAACTAAAAAAGTTTACACATGGGTTTCACATACACACTTACAACATTATAATGATAAATGGTTCTAAATTTTGAACCTACCATTTTAATTACAAAGCTAAAAACTTTTTAATGTCACTTAAAATCAATTCTAAAAAGATATTAATTTGTACTTATTAATAATTTCAACCATTTTAATTACAATTCTATTAACTTCTTAATGTCACTTAATATTAGTTGTACATGAAAAATGCCTTTGACCAAGTAAAACTCCCATTTCTCTTTCAAGTTCTTCTTTCTTTTGGATTTAGTGTTGAGTTTGTGAATCTAATCAAAGCTTGCACAGATAGGTCTTGGATTGCTCCCCTAGTCCATGTAGACCCACATAATTTTTTCGTGCTTCAAGAGGTATTCGCCAAGGATGCCCGATGTCTCCCTTTCTTTACATTTTGATGGCTGAAACCCTTAACAGAAAAATTTCAGCTGATAAAAAAGTTGGTTACATTCCGAGCATAAAAATAGCTAGGGGTGTGGACCCAACAAACATGCCATTTTTGTTGACAATTCTCCCCTTCTAGCAGGGGCCTCTTTGAAGATTGCTCGTGCCTTCAATGAAATCCTTCAAAAGTTATGTCTTATTTCGGGAGCCCTGATCAATAACAAAAAAAGTGTCATGTATGGCTGGAATGTAGATCATTCGGCAATACTCAAAATTGCTAACTCCTTGGGTTTCCCTGTATTTGATAAGTGGGAGAAGATAAAATATTTGGAGTTGCCTTTAACTCTTGGTGCAAGCCCTCCTTCTCTCTAGCTTGAAGTAATAGCTAAGTTAAAATCCAAAATCGCTTCTTGGGGTGGTCAGTGGTTAACCAGGGCATGAAAACTGATTTTGATAAAGGCATTACTTTCAGCGTTTCCCATATTTCAATCCTCATTGTTGCTTGCCCCTAAGTCTATTTCATCTCATATATCTAAACTTTTGAGAGATTTTATCTGGAATGGAGGCAAAGGAAATCAGAACAAGATGCATATGGTAAGCTGGGATATCCTTAAAAGGCCTATTTCAGAAGGTGGACTACAAATCCGTGACCCTGGTTTGGCTAATCTGGCATTGGGAGGTAAACTCATCTGGAAGATATATGTGGTTAAAAACCACCCTGTCAGTAAGATTTTTAGGATGAAATGTCTTCAGGGATGCTCATTGAGAAACTTATCAACTTCTAGCACCCCCACAGGAACAACTATCTGGAATTCTTGCCAAAGAGGAATTGACAAATTCAATCAACAACTCTTCAGGATCCCTGGAAATGGGAAGAGGATCCTTCTCTGGGAGGATAAAATCTCAGGAAATCCTCCACTTTCTTCTATCATTCTGCTAGAAGAGATCAAGAGTTGGTTATCTAACAAAGGTTTTCTTCATTTGGCGGATATATGTTCATGGGATAGCTCTGGAAACTAGGCAAGATGGTCTCTTCCTGAGCTCCCAGTACATCTCAACTCTCAAAAAATTACTTTGCTTTCCTTCCTATCAGGTCTAGCTCCAGTTCATCGCTCCCTTAAAGACAAATGGGGTTAGGGCAGGTCCAGAAATTACTCATTTGCAAAAGGTTTCTCTGAATTACAAGCACCACTTCCATCAATCCTATCCCTCGCCACTTCGAAATCAGTATGGTCCTCTAACTGCCTTCCCAAGGTAAAAAAATTCACATGGTTGCTTATGCACAATAAAGTGCTGACATGCAAAAATTTTCTAAAACGTGGATTTTTTGGACCCTATCATTGTTGTTTATGTAATTCAGTTGTTGAGTCGACAAACCATCTCTTATTAGACTATGTATTTTCTAAAGAGGTGTGGGAGCTTGTTCTCTACGGCTCTAAAATCTCTCCCCCAGGCATTTCTTCTGTCATCACATTTTTTCTTTCCTGGATTGAGCGTTGTCCTCAAAAAAGTGAGAAATCTTCTGATTATTTCAAGCTTTGGATTCTAATTCCAAAATGCACGTGGTGGAAACTCTGGATCGCCAGGAACAATTGGATCTTCAGCAACCAGGTTACGACCCCTCAGTTCGTGGCTAACAACATCAAATTGTTAATTGTCGAATCCAAAGGATGCCTTTCGTCCTCTTCATCTCTGCCCTCAGCATTTTTATCTTGGTTGGGACCCTCATCAACAGGAACGAGAAAAATGGTATGTGTTAAACCTGTCAATTCTCCTTGGTATTTTCGTGGTAGTGCTGATGCTTTTAAGAAAATATGGATGAGTTCATCTTCGATGACAATTTTCTTTGATGGTGCATCCAAGGGAAATCCCGAGATCTCTGGAGCTGGGGGTGTGGTTTTCTCTCCAAATAGATTGATTGAATCCAATTTCAGCTAAGTTCTGAGAATCATGTCAAATAACCAGTCTGAATGTTACAGCCTCCTCATGGCATGTAAGATAGCAAAGGAGAAAGGATACCAATCAATCCATATTTTTGGCAATTCTGAGATGTTGATCAAAGTTTTAAATTGAGCTGATCAATTAAATAATTATGTCCTAAATCAAATTTTGCTTAGAATTCGGACTATTCTAAAAAAAATTGAAGGGGCCGCATCTTTCCATATTCTTCGGGACCTAAATTCTCTTGCAGTCAAATTTTGCTTAGAATTCGGACTATTCTGAAAATTTTTGAAGGGGTCGCATCTTTCCATATTCTTCGAGATCTAAATTCTCTTGCAGGCAATTTGGCTAATAAAGCTTATCTTCTTACTCAAGTCACCCTTTGCATCTCCCGAGAAGCCAATTTTTTTCACCCAATTCCATAATTCGTATTCAAATAAGCTGCAAATTGTTTATTATGAGATATTCATTCTTTAAAACTGATTTTCTGGAAGTCATTTCTTGTATAATTGGTTGTTTGGCATTTGTGACCTACCATGTCACTTAATATCATCTTAAAAATTAATTAATTTGTATTTATTAATCATTTTAAATTCTGATAACTTCTTAATGAACTACTTAATATCATCTCAAAAAATTATTAATTTGTATTTATTGATAATTTTATATTTTTTTTCCAAGATGATAATTTTATATTATAATAAAGAAACTACTGTAATTTCTAACTTATCAAAAATATTAATTTATATTTATTAATAATTTTATATTATAAAAAAACAATTATAAATTCTAACTCATCAAAAATAAATATTTATTAATAATTTTATATTATAAAATTTTTTTATAATTTCTAACTCATCAAAAATATTACAAATATTATCAAATGTAAAAATAAAGCAATATAAGTTCAACACTTTCAACCAATTAACTTTTCAGTGCTTTGTAAACTTTTCATATAAGAGAACAAATCTATGATCAGTTGAAATTCAGCATTATATAATGTTTTGTGTTCTTAGGACTCAGAGTTCACAACAATAATTCGGCATTATATAATGTTTTGTGTTCTTAGGACTCAGAGTTCACAACAATAATTCGGCATTATATAATGTTTTGTGTTCTTAGAACTCCGCATTATATAATGCTTTGTGTTCTTAGAACTCAGAGTTCACAACAATTTGCATTGGTTCAGACTAAAATAATTCGGCATTATATAATGTTTTGTGTTCTTAGAACTCAGAGTTCACAACAATTTGCATTGGTTCAGACTAAAATATTTTATTGAATATGGAGGTTATGATGAGTAATAATAAGTTGTCAGTGCAGTCGAAATAACATATTATTATTGCCAGTATCACGAAAACTTCAGGGTTTTTTTCACAGAGAACAATAACCACAAGAACCCCAATAATCAGTTTTAAAATCTATGCAAGTAACTGGTTTGGACACTTCTGCTCTAACAAACGCTTACCCTCACATAAACTGGACAAGAAATCTGACCTTACTGTTTAAAAAAAACTCCACCATTTCATTTCCAAACTAAAAAAAATTCCAAGTTCTGTTTCAATGGAGAACCATAAAATAGAGATGCACATAATAAAAAAACTTTCTCAATATGTGACATAGTTATTTTTAATTGAACAACACAGTGGAGAACATTTTGAAAGTAGCATATTAAATTGTGAAACCCTTATAGCCACAAACATGTCTGTTCGTGAGAACATCTTGCCTCTTGCAACTAGTTAGATTAACACACATCCGTGAAAGAGAGCAGCACATGGCCTGTACAATCTCGAAAATACTGTTCTAATGAGTGGAATTTTTATTCAATGAAAAAATATATAAAGTAAGCCGTGGGTAAAAGAAAATAGTGGGCGATTAAGAAAGGGCTCTCATCTTCATGAGTCGACGAAAGCCATGCACATGCGCCACACATTAATCTACAGGGATTGGACTTCATTTTATTTAGATTCGTGTTTGCATGGTGTGGGATGTCTTGCGAATTTCAGTAGTTTTATCGGATAAATACAGAGAATATGTGCTATCACAAGATCTGGCGTTCGTTTCGAAAAGCCTTTGATTGCTTGGTTGCACGTTCTCTATTGCTTTTCTGCTTTTCAGGAACGACAGTCTCGTCAATCGATAATGTGAGACGTTTGAATTATGGGCATGTAACAAGATGTTAGTCATACTGCTAAAAAAATATGTTTATTAAGTATTTCTTTAAGCTAAATCGCAGAACACATTTGCTAAGTTACAGAACGGTAAATCTAGATTGTTTGTAATAGAAGTTGCATAAACATGAGGTGAGTGGGTCATCATATGAGATTTAGATGGATGATGCAGGTTTTGTTGTTTAAATAAGAGGCATTTTTTTAGACAAAACTTATCAATTCAACTCAATCAAAACATAACAAATTTGTATAGATTATAGATAAGGAAAAAAATTATAGAATTTATGAGCAAATTAATAACTTATCATCCCTTAACATAAACAACAATATAAATATAATATAATAATATTAAAAACCACCATATAAATATAATATAATTTGTTTACAAAAAAAATTTGTGGGGATATATCCAACAGCCCGCAAGTCAGATATACCAGAAACTTGTGACTTAGCAGGGGCCGAGACGTCCCGGTACCACATCCCAGGGGTTGCCTATAGGTGGGCACCTATCCCAGGGGTTGCCTACCCTTCTAGCCTTGTCACAACGGGCTATAAAGCATCCCTACCCCCCCGCCGGTTTTGAACCTGTGACCTCCTCGGAGATAACACAAGCTCTTAACCATTGGGCCTACTCAGGTGCTTCCATATAAATATAATATAATTAAGCCTTAGGTGTTTTCTTAATGAAAGAAGCTCTCCCGAAAGATTCCTCGTCTCCGTAGCCATTAACATCTCGACATGTGTCGCCTGGTTATTGGCGAGATTAATCGTTAAACTTTTCAGTTATTATATCCCATGATCCAGCAAGGATGGAAGAAGGTGGCATGAAGTTGATCGATTGGTTATTTGTGTCAAGATTTATTCTGTCTGTTCATATTCTTTCCGCGTAAGCTCTTCCTCTGCCAAGTCCATGTTTATCTTAAACTCGTTATGCGGTTTTTTTTTGTTTTTTTTTTGTTTATTCGGTCTACCTCTACATTTGGCAGAGAACCGAAGAGAAAATTCAGGTTATTGCAGCAAGTACCAAATTCAAAACTCACATATACAAAAAAAAATTATGGCAAGGAAAATTAAAAATTGTCAAATTCAGACCTCATTGTTTTTTTTCATGCAGTTTACACAGAGTTTTCACACCGATTTGGGATACGCCAATGTCAAAAGTCGGAAATACTATCTTTGACGTTTCTATATTTGAAAATAGGAAACTTCGGAAATCGGAAATATCGCAAATCACATCTTGCGGAATCCGAAATTGGACCATATGGTGTTTCTGCAATCCTATTGGTAATTGCCGATTTTTTATTTTGTTACGTCACGTCGTGGTTAAATTTCACGATTCTTATATCCCATAATTGGGTAGGGATGGAGCATGGACTTTAGGTGCAGAAAAAGCCGGCATGGAGTTGATCGGTTAGGTACATGTTCTGAAAACGCTCAGGCTTTATTCTGTCTGTTTGTATGGATTTGATCGGTACCGTATTTTTTCGCCAGGTGTATTGCGTGTTTTGATGACACTTCTATGTGTTGTTGTGCCTGAATGGATTGATGGACTCAATGGATTGATTTTCAATTGCGAATCTATCTTTCCAGTTGTTGTTTATCGTATTTTTTGGATAGGTGGCTTTCGTGTTTTCACTACACTTCTATATGTTGTCCTAAACGAGCAGTGCTGGAAATTATTTTCAATTGAGGCTTTGAGTTTAGGCTATTATTTTTCTGCAATGCTTTTGTGCATTTAAAATGTTAGTTTGGAGTCAATTTGATCATGGTTTTGTTTAACTGCTCGTTTAGGTGTTTCTCAATGAAAGAAGTTGTCCCAAAAGATTCCTCGTCTCCCAAGCCATTAACATCACGACATGTGTCGCCTGGTTATTGGCGAGATTAATCGTTAAACTTTCCGGTTATTATATCCCGTGATACGGCAAGGACGAAAGAAGGTGGCATGGAGTTGGTCGGTTGGTTATTTGTGTCAGGCTTTATTCTGTCTATTCGTATTCTTTCCGCATAAACTCTTCCTCTGCCAAGTTCATGCTTATCTTAAACTCACTATGCGTTTTTTTTTCAATCTGCCTCTACATTTGGCGGAGATTAAAGAACCGAAGAGAAAATTCAGGGTATTGTAGCAAGTACCAAATTCAAAACTCACATATACAAAAAAAAATTACGGCAAGGAAAATTAAAAATTGTCAAATTCAGACCTCATTGTTTTTATCATGCAGTTTACACAAGGTTTTCACACCGATTTGGGATATGCCAATGTCAAAAGTCGGAAATACTATCTTCGACGTTTCTTTATTTGAAAATAGGAAACTTCGGAAATCAGAAATATCGCAAATTACATCTTGCTGAATTCGAAATTGGACCATATAGTGTTTCTGCAATCCTATTGGTAATTGTCGATTTTTAATTTAGTTACGTCACGTTGTGGTTAAATTTCGCGATTCTTATATCCCGTAATTAGGCAGGGACGGAGCATGGACTTTAGGTGCGGAAAAAGTTGGCATGGAGCTTATCAGTTAGGTACATGTTCTGAAAATGCTTAGGATTTATTCTGTCTATTCGTATGGATTTGATCGGTACCATCTTTTTTCACCAGCTGTATTGCGTGTTTTGATGACACTTCTATGTGTTGTTGTGCCTGAATGGATTGATGGACTCAGTGGATTGTTTTTCAATTGTGAATCCTTCTTTCCAGTTGTTGTTTACCATGTTTTTTCGACAGATGGCTTTCGTGTTTTCACTTCACTTCTATATGTTTTCCTAAACGACCTGTGCTGGAAATTATTTTCAATTGAGGCTTTGGGTTTAGGCTATTATTTTTCTGTAGCGCTTTTGTGTGTTTAAAATGTCTGTTTGGCGTCAATTTGGTCATGGTTTTGTTTGACTATTGGTTCAGGTGTTTTTCAATGAAAGAAGTTGTCCCAAAAGATTCCTCGTCTCCCTGTCCATTAACATCCTGACATGTGTCGCCTGGTTATTGGAGAGATTAATCGTTAAACTTTCTGGTTATTATATCCCGTAATCTGGCACGGGCGGAAGAAGGCGGCATGGAGTTGATCGGTTGGTTATTTGTGTTAGGCTTTATTCTGTCTATCCGTATTCTTTCCGCGTAAGCTCTTCCTCTGCCAAGTCCATGCTTATCTTAAACTTGCTATGCATTTTTTTTCTTTTTTTTGGTCTGCCTCTACATTTAGTAGAGATTAAAGAACCGGAGAGAAAATTCAGGTTATTACAGCAAGTACCAAATTCAAAACTCACATATACAAAAAAAAATTATGGCAAGGAAAATTAAAAATTGTCAAATTCAGACCTCATTGTTTTTTTCACGCAGTTTACACAAGGTTTTCACACCAATTTGGGATACGCCAATGTCAAGTCGGAAATACTATCTTCGACGTTTCTTTATTTGAAAATAGGAAACTTCAGAAATCGTAAATGTCGCAAATCGCATCTTGCGGAATCCGAAAATCAACCATATGGCGTTTCTGCAATCCTATTGGTAATTGCCGATTTTTAATTTTGTTACGTCACGCCGTGGTTAAATTTCGTGGTTCTTATATCCCATAATTGGGCAGGGACGAAGCATGGACTTTAGGTGTGGAAAAATCTGGCATGGAGTTGATCGGTTAGGTACATGTTCTAAAAATGCTCAGGATTTATTTTGTCTCTTCGTATGGATTTGATCGGTACCGTCTTTTTTTGCCAGGTGTATTGCGTGTTTTGATGACACTTCTATGTGTTGATGTTCCTGAATGGATTGATTTTCAATTGTGAATCCTTCTTTCCAGTTGTTGTTTACTGTGTTTTTTCAATAGGTGGCTTTCATGTTTTCACTACACTTCTATATGTTGTCATAAACGACCGGTGCTAGAAATTATTTTCAATTGAGGTTTGGGTTTAGGCTATTATATTTTTGCAGCACTTTTGTGCGCTTAAAATTTCATTTTGGCGTCAATTTGGTCATGGTTTTGTTTGACTACTGGTTCAGGTGTTTCTCAATGAAAGAAGTTGTCCCAAAAGATTCCTTGTCCCCTTGGCCATTAACATCCTGACATGTGTCACCTGTTTATTGGCGACATTAATCGTTAAACTTTCTAGTTATTATATCCCGTGATCCGGCAGGGACAGAAGAAGGTGGCATGGAATTGATCGGTTGGTTATTTGTGTCAGGATTTATTCTGTCTGTTCGTATTCTTTCCGCATAAGGTCTTCCTCTGCCAAGTCCATGCTTATCTTAAACTCGCTATGCATTTTTTTTTTTGGTATGCCTCTACATTTGGCGGAGATTGAAGAACCAGAGAGAAAATTCAGATTATTGTAGCAAGTACCAAATTCAAAACTCACATATACAAACAAAAATTATGGCAAGGAAAATTAAAAATTGTCAAATTCTAACCTCATTGTTTTTTTCACGTAGTTTACACAGGGTTTTCACATAGATTTGGGAAACTCCAATGTCGAAAGTCGGAAATACTATCTTCGACATTTCTTTATTTGAAAATAGGAAACTTTGAAAATCGGAAATGTCGCAAATCACATCTTGCAAAATCCGAAATTAGACCATATGGTGTTTCTGCAATCCTATTGGTAATTGTCGATTTTTAATTTTGTTACGTCGTGTTGTGGTTAAATTTCATGGTTCTTATATCTTGTAATTAGGAAGGGATGGAGCATGGACTTTAGGTGCAGAAAAATGTGGCATGGAGTTGATCAGTTAGGTACATGTTTTGAAAATGATCAGGCTTTATTCTGTCTGTTCGTATGGATTTGATCGGTACCATCTTTTTTCGTCAGGTGTATTGCGTGTTTTGATGACACTTCTATGTGTTGTTGTGCTTGAATGGATTGATTGACTTAATGGATTGATTTTCAATTGCGAATCCTTCTTTCCAGTTGTTTTTTACCGTGTTTTTTCAACATGTGGCTTTTGTGTTTTCACTACACTTCTATATGTTGTCCTAAATCACTGGTGCTAGAAATCATTTTCAATTGAGGCTTTGGGTTTAGGCTGTTATTTGTCTGTAGCGCTTTTGTGCATTTAAAATGTTAGTTTGGTGTCAATTTGGTCATGGTTTTGTTTGAATGATGGTTCATGTGTTTCTCAATGAAAGAAGATGTCCCAAAAGATTCCTCGTCTCCATGGCCATTAACATCCCGACATGTGTTGCCTGGTTATTGGTGAGATTAATTGTTAAACTTTTCGGTTATTATATCACATGATCCGGTAGGGACGGAAGAAGGCGGCATGGAGTTGATCGGTTGGTTATTTGTGTCAGGCTTTATTCTGTCTATTCGTATTCTTTCCACGTAAGCTCTTCCTCTTCCAAGTCCATGCTTATCTTAAACTCGCTATGCATTTTTTTTTTCAGTCTGCTTCTACATTTGGCGGAGATTAAAGAACCGGAGAGAAAATTCAGGTTATTGCAGCAAGTACCAAATTCAAAACTCACATATACAAATTTTATATGGCAAGGAAAATTAAAAATTGTCAAATTCAGACCTCATTGTTTTTTTCATGCAGTTTACACAGGGTTTTCACACCGATTTGAGATACGCCAATGTCGAAAGTCAGAAATACTATATTCGACGTTTCTTTATTTGAAAATAAGAAACTTTGGAATTCGAAAATGTCACAAATTGCATCTTGCAGAATCCGAAATTGGACCATATGGTGTTTCTGCAATCCTATTGGTAATTGCTTATTTTTAATTTTGTTACATCACGTCGTGGTTAAATTTCGCGGTTCTTATATCCCATAATTGGGCAGAGATGGAACATGGACTTTAGGTGTGGAAAAAGGTGGCATGGAGTTGATCAGTTAGGTACATGTTCTGAAAACACTCAGGCTTTATTATGTCTATTCGTATGGATTTGATCGGTACCGTCTTTTTTCGCCAGGTGTATTGCATGTTTTGATGACACTTCTATGTGTTGATGTGCCTGAATGGATTGATTTTCAATTGCGAATCCTTCTTTCAAGTTGTTGTTTACCGTGTTTTTTTGACGGGTGGCTTTGGTGTTTTCACTACACTTCTATATGTTGTCCTAAACAACCGGTGTTGGAAATTATTTTCAATTAAGGCTTTGGGTTTAGGCTATTATTTTTCTACAGCTCTTTTGTGCGTTTAAAATGTCAGTTTGGCGTCAATTTGGTCATGGTTTTGTTTGACTGTTGGTTCAAGTGATGAAAGACACTTTTCCCATGTCTCTTCATTCACATTAATGCTTCATCAATGCATTGTTGTTCCATTAATGCAATAAACTTTGTCATTTCTGATAAACATGGGGCTGTATCTTCAATTTTGCTCATCTAATGACGATCTATAAGATCTTCTTACAATATTTCATTTATCGCACTCGCTGCTACACCTCCTTTGCTTTCCACATAAAAAGACGCCTTCAGGTAATCACTATTTGTTACTATTTGTTGTGTTCCTTCTATGCTCTGAATTTCCGTGAGAAGATTTTGAAGTTTGCTAAATTTTATGAATTTGCAGGTAATCATTCATTCTTCATTTAGTCTGCTTGTTAGATGGTCAAATACCGTTGTTGCATTTTAATTGAATGTGACTCTTGCTTTATTGCAAAAAGATTGCGGTATGTATTGGTTATGTCATGCCTGTTAATAAAATCTTAGCTATTAGTATTTTGCCTAATTTAAAATGTTTCTTATGAGATAGTGAAACACTGTTCCTGTCTTTGAATTGATTGTTAAAATAGTCATAAACTTATCAGAGGAGTAACTTTTGCGAAAATAATAAGAACAGTGAAAATAAAGCATGAAAATCGGGATTTGGAAATCCAAAATGTCTGAAATAGGAATACCAACATGTTCATATTTGAACACATACGATTTCTTTATATGTTGCAAAATTTGATATCGGAATATAGTATGTTCCTTATTGCTACAAATTACGAGATATATTTCTAAACACCGAAGTGTCGAAAATTGGAAATAGGAACATGGACATATTTGTATTTGAACACATAGGATTTATGTATATGTCACAAAATCGGAAGATTTTCAAAACTTCCTAAATTTGCAGTTATTGCTTACTTCTTCATTTAGTCTACTTATTAGATGGTGAAACGTCGTTGTTGTATTTTAATTGAATGTGACTCTTGCTTTGTTGCAAAAGTATTGTGTAATGTATTGATATTCGCTCATTCTTCATTTAGTCTGCTTATTAGATGGTCAAACACCGTTGTTGCGTTTTAACTGAATGTGACTCTTGCTTTGTTGCAAAAAGATTATGGCATGTATTCGTTATGTCATGCCTGTCAATAAAATCTTAGCTATTAGTTTTTTGCCTAATTTAAAACGTCGCTTATGAGATAGTGAAACACCATTCCTATGTTTGAATTGATTGTTAAAATAGGCATAAGCTTATCAAAGGAATAACTTTTGCGAAAATAATAAGAATAGTGAAAATAAAGCGTGAAAATCGGGATTTGGAAACCTGAAATGTCTGAAATAGGAATACCGACATGTTCCTATTTGAACACATATGATTTCTTGATATGTTGCAAAATTTGATATCGGAATATAGCATGTTCCTTGTTGCTACAAAATATGAGATAGATTTTTAAACACGGAAGTGTCGGAAATTAGAAATAGGAACATGGACATATTTGTATTTGAACACATAGGATTTATGTATATGTCGCAAAATCGAAAGATTTTGAATGTTGCTAAATTTGTAGCTATTGCTTACTTCTTCATTTAGTCTGCTTATTAGATGGTGAAACACCGTTGATGTGTTGTAATTGAATGTGACTCTTGCTTTGTTGCAAAAGTATTATGCAATGTATTGGTTATGTCATGCCTCTCAATAAAATGTTAGATATTAGTTTTTTGTCTATTTTAAAATGTTCCTTATGAGATGGTGAATCACCCTTCATGTGTTTCAATTGATTCTTACTGCCTTGTTGGCTTGCTGTATGTTGCAAAATCATCCATCTTTCGATTGCCGGTTGCAAAACATAAGACCTAAATTTCCCGATTCTGAAATGTCAGAAATTTACAATAAGAACATAGACGTGTTTATATTTGAACATGTACAATTTCCGGAATCCAAAATATCGGTTATTCGAAAACATAGAACATACGATTTCTGCAATCGTAAATGTCGAAAAATAGGAAAATATACTTTTTCGAGTTCGCAAAACGTAAACAAATTAAGTATGTATTTCAGTTCAAATGTTATTTATTCAAATGTATCTATGGATTGGAAATCGGGAACTAACATAAAAATAAATGAGACAAATGCTTTTCCGATTTCCGCATTCGAAAATCGGAAATTAGAGCAATACACTTGCGAGAAAAAATGGTATGAGTTTTTTCATTTAGGATGTTTGATTTGTTTGAACCCGAGCTTAAATTAGGTAAAATTGGCCATTTTCATTTCTAAATGTCGGAAATGGAAAATAGGAACATCGACATGTTTGTATTTCAACACATCAGATTTATGGATATGTTGGAAAATCGGAAATCAGAATATAGCATGTTCCGTATTGGAAAACATAGGAACATAGACTTGTTCGTATTTGAACATGTACAATTTCCAGAATCTCAAATATCGGTTAGTCGAAAACATAGAACATACGATTTCTGCAATCGTAAATGTCGAAAAATTGGAAAATATGCTTTTCCCAGTTCGTAAAACGTAAACAAATTAAATATGCATTTTAGTTCAAATGTTATTTATTCAAATGTATCTACGGATCGGAAATCGGGAAATAACATAAAAATAAATGAGACAAATGCTTTTCCAATTTCCGCATTCCAAAATGTCGACAATCAGCAATAGGAAAATGGACATCTTCGTATTTCAACACATAGGATTTCCACTTGATACATTTATAGCTCAAATAGATTCAAACTAGAATAATTAAATATGTTAATGAATAACAACCACCAGAACAATGAAATATGTTAATGCGAAGAATTTTGTTTTTTACATATCCATTTTATACTAGACAAATGATTATGCTACATTGCAAATTTTTTTATATTTTCATTCTCTATTTCATTTGGCAAGAAAAAATAACCATTACGTTATGGAGACTATGGTAACTGAAGATTCTATTTCACTCTTGCTACATGGTGCTGTTAACCTTTCTCCGCTGGTACAGGTCTGTGCATTAAACCAAGTGAATTCACTCAACTCATCATCTATTCGGTTCCGAATCTATATTTCGAACTGCCTTCACAAGCATGAGCTACTTCTTCTGGTTATGTATAGTCATCTTGTAGAAAATGGACAACTAAAACAAGGAACTATAATCAAAATTACCCAATGTTCATGCAACATTGTACATAATATAACGTACGTTTAATTTCCTCTCTCTTTTCCTCTCAATCAGTTTAACATTGTTCATGTATTCAATGTTTGTCTCGCATTCATGTCTAATATACTTCATCTCACAGGACTATCGCATTGATTGCACTCGAGGTTGTCAGAGTGGATGCAGAAATTATTGGAGATCCTACACCCTACCAATTACCTGTAGCTTCTCCTTCTCAAAGTAGTTGTTCTGTTCCACTAAACACTAGCTCAATAATACAAAACCCTAGTTAGCTGGATCGACTATCCCATTCACATCACTCTCCTCTTCAACCAAATTTTGGAACATTCAAGGCTGAGTTACCACCAAGAGAAACACACATGAATATGGGAACCAACTAGGATCTGGAAAAGTGTTTGGTTTTGACCTTGTTGATGCTTCACATAATGAAATACATATATCTGCATTCAATGAATTGGCACTCTCTTTGTATGACCAAATAGAAATTGGAATAGTGTACATTGTATCAAATGGCACAGTTAAAGCATCGAATCCAATTTTCAACCATTTGAAAAGTCATAACGATATTTTTCTAGGTTCCACTTCAACCATTCAAGCATGCTTAGATTAATATACCGTAATACCTTTAAGTTGCTTTAACTTTAAAATTATTAGGGAGATTCAAACTATACCAGTAAATTCCATGGTTGACCTTCTTGGACTTGTCATTTCAGTTTCACTTACATCCACGATACGAAAACGAGATGGTGTTGAAACTGTTAGGCTACAATATTGGCATAACACTTTGGAGATAACATTGCCAAATTCAAGGAGCCAAGCTTGCCAGCCTTCATGGTTTAACTACTCCTCTAGTAGTAGTGATCAAGGGTGGTCGTGTTACAGATTTTAATGGAAAATCTGTTGGCACTATTTCGAACTCTACTATATTTACAAACCCAAATATTGAACAAACATCAGTTCTCCAAAGATGGTTTAATGACAATGGATTTCATTCAGCATCTGCGTCTTTGAGTCGCAAATTCAGTGCCTCAATTCTGCTCATCGGAAAGTCATTACCATCATTGAGCTACAAACTCTTCAGGCATCTGAAAAACTTGTTTGGTATTCTCTTGCTACAACCATCACAAATGTTAACATGGATGACTTTCATTTCCTTGCACGCCCTGTTTTTGTTGATGGTATACAATGCATGAAAAATATTGCCGACAAAGTTGGAGACATTTGGCATTGTGTTAAATGTGATGGGGAGTTTGCTGAATGTGACTACCGATATATCCTAAAGGATGACTTGGAATGTCTAACTGGAAATCTTCATGGTGTGATCACATTTGATGATGTTTCAAACCAACTGATGGGCATCTCAGCAAAAGAACTGTGTCTTCTTGCAACCAAATCAACATCAATTGCTGAAATAGTCCATAGAATCTACAAGAAACGATTACTTCTTACTCTTTCAATTAGAACAGAGACTTTCTCTAGAAATGAACGCCTAAAAGTTGTAATTGTGATGGTTGAAAATACATCATCAGCAACTTCACTTTATACATAAATATATAAGTTTGTTCAACTCGTCTATAATAAATGTTTTTATGATCTCAAGAAAATACATGTGTCTTATGTCAACTAAATCAGCATCAGTTGTTGAAATTGGACACTTAAAAGCTGTAATTGTCATCATTGAAAATACCTCATCAACAAGTTCATCGCAAATGAATCATATTTTGAATTCCGGAAATCCTATGTTTTACAATAAGGAACACCATAACTTCCGATTTTGTGAAATATGTGCTTGTTGTTATTAATTTCTCAAAATTTAATAACTATGTTTTCGAATAAGGAACACCCTATATCCCGATTTCTGAAATTACATTTATATATAAATAATAACTTAAAAAACTGTTATTATTACTTGTTTTAGGTAATGAAATTAAAAACTGTTGTTTCAAGCTTGTCAGGTCGATATATAAAATCAAACCAAGTTTAGACACCAAATTTCCGCCAAATTTACAAAGAGACCGATGAAAAATAACATAGAGCGAATTTAAAATAGGCATAAACTTAGCGTAGGAATAACTTAAACGAAAATTTCGAATACCAAAATCTCGCAGATACGAAGTATCAAATATTAGGACTAGGAACATGGACATGTTCATATTTGAACACACAGGATTTATGTATATGTTGCAAAATCGGAAATAGGGTCATAACATATTCGTTATTTTCACACGTAAATTTTCTAGAATCCGAAATATCAGTTATTGGAAAACATATGACATAGGATTTCTACAATCCTAAATGTTGATACTTGAGGATAGCGTCTGAGATACAGATTCGAAACCAAATAAATGATCAATTGAATGAGTTCACTCAAATAAATGATCCTCACAAGATTTTGTCCGACTCTGTGTTAGTGTGATCACTACAATCACTACTATCACTATTAACTTGCAACAACATATTTTTTTTTCTTACATGATTCTTTATCTAATAAATTCAATAATATATTTTTACTTTGGTTTGCATCTGAAATATTTAAGAACATGCCGAGCTATGTCTACACCACTGTTTTAGCCTACTATGTGATAACAGTTCTTAGCTCATTGGATATAAACCCATAAAAACTACTATGTTTTGCATCTGAAATATTGAAGAACATGTCGAGTTATGTCTACACCACTATTTTAGCCTACTATGTGATAATGGTTCTTAGCTCATTGGATATAAACCCATAAAAATTAATATTACTTTGGCTTTTACCTTCTAAAGGAAAGAGCAAAGTTTTGAAAAAACTTGTTAAACACCCATTTTCGATCTTAAGTCCGAACGAGCATATAATGAAATCGGTTTTCAATGTTACTGAGTTCCAAGGAGTATTTGTATTTGAACACTAAGCCAATTGCCAATAGGAAAATAGAGTCGTGTTTCTCCTTGGGACATGTAATGAAAAACTTCAACTGTATGGCCGAAAAACTTCAAATTTTTGTCTTCGTTAAGGATTGCCAATTACCTATTTCCAAATTTCAATTATCGAGTATGGAAAACCGTAAAATTGAGATTTTGTTAACGTTATTTTGGGTATCTGCTATTTCCAATTTTCAATATCAGAAACCAAATACTCGGATACTCATGTTTCTGTTAAAATAATTTGTTTCCTTCGCGATTTTCGATACCCGATATTTCGGATATCGAAATTCGAGAAGCAAATACATTATTTCAACCTCATATTTGTATAAAACATTTCTTTATATCCATAAACTTTGCAGTTAATGATTTTACAATTTTGTTGTAGGCATTATGCCAAGTCATCACAATGAGGTTTTTCAACCACTATTTTCACTTCAGCACTATTTTCACTTGATCAGAATTCTCGCTTTTTATTGTAGCTGTGTCGACATAACTTGTATACTCCATCAATTCAGTTTTGAATGGCTCTAGATGCTTAGCACATTTCTCTCCTGCACTGTGAAGCTCTACTTCATCCGTTTTGAATGAGTCTACTCAGCTCGACATTTTGTCTGCCTTAAAGATTGTCAATTTTCTATTACCAATTTCGGATTATCTAATATTGGAAACAACAAACTAAATAAAATATTGGAAACCAAACACTTGTACGCTCATGTTTCTGTTGAAATAATTTGTTGGCTTCCGATTTCTGATACATGATATTTTGGGAGAATTACAATTGATCTCATGTAAATTACATTATGGTTGATTTGGTTATTATTTGTTTATTCTTGGTTACCTACATGCAATGAGTTAATATTTGATTGTTGTATATTGCTTTATACCAATAAACTCTGCAATTAACAATTTTATGATTTTGTTGTAGGCATTATGCCAACTCATGACAATGAACAAGTGAATGCACGAAGAAGAATTGTATATGCAGAGAACAGAGATAAAAACAACAAGAGACAACGTCTTCTTTATAGATCTGCACGGCTACCTGTGGATATGTCTTGTCCATATTGTCTCCCCAAACCTCTCAACAGACCTTCGCTTCGACCATCTATGCTAAATCCATCAAGCACCCGCCTCGATGATGCACATCAACGATTTCGTAAAAAAATGGACCAACTACGTGATATGCATGTCTGCTCAATTTGCAAAGAATGATATCCTGGTATTGTAACGAGAAAAATCCATGAGGCATATACTTGTTCTCATTGTATTCTATAAAGAAAAGGCCATCGGTTTTCATTCCAAAACAATATGGATCCAGGCATCCAACCACCTGTACTTGCAACACTTACACAAGTTGATGAAATGTTGATAAGTCATGTTAACCCAGTTTTACAAGTTACACATGCTCATGGTGGTCAATATAAATATTCTAGACATACTATCTACTTCCCCTAGGACATTTCCAACATTGCCAAATACCTGCCCCATTTAATATCAAAACTTGACATCCTTGTTGTTCGCAAATGCAACTCTACAAACAATCCATATGAACTATTTGTTAGTCATACATGTGTTCTTGTTACCCTTGAATACAAAATGGCAAACGACCCATACTACAAGGATGTACAAGTCAACTTAGTTGCATTATCTTCACTGCCTCTTATGTCAACAGACATTTCACCTTGGATTCTGCATGTTAATAACAATGATACAATATCTCATCAGCAAAGCTTGTCCTCTACAGTTGAACCACCAAATTCATTTCAACCCTATGAAATCGAATCCTCCTCATTTATTTCAACAAAACCTAATGTTAGAACTGAAGTTGAAGAAATTAGACAGTTGTTACATATACCAAATAATCCACTAGCACCTTCAATTGATTGGCCTCCTATAGGCATTTCACCTATCAATGAGTACAACACAGAAGGACTTCTTTCCATGGATTTTCCAACTTTGTTCCCCACAGGTGCAGCAATGCTTAAACAACCACACATTCATGAGGATGATATGCACGAATATGAACTTCACCTAATTCACTATCATGAAAACAGATTTGGGCAACATCCTTGATTCCGCTACTACAAATACAATGTAATTATGTGTCATCGGAGTAATGCTATAGCCTCTGTTTTTGTCAAAACTAATCTTGAAGATACACTACCTCCGACAATACTTAAACTTGTTAACCAATTGCAAGACATGCCTAATCAGAAAATTGGTAAGCGGCTTGCACGGTTTGGATCTTCATTACGTGGAACACGCTCGTATTGGAACAAAAGTAGGGCTGAACTAAATAATATGATCAATCAACAAGGTACGCCAACTTTCTTCTTTACCCATAGTGCAGCTGATACAAAATGACCAGATTTACATGCTCTGATGCCTGCTGCACGTTCTATCGGTTTAGCTCAAGACTACCAATGCAAATTTCACAACATCATATCAAATCCACATATTACATCACAATACATGCATAATAGATTCAAGACATTCCTTCAAGAGGTGCTTCAAAAAGGTTTTCATATAACGGATTCTTGGTGCAGGTATTTTACCATGTCTTCTTCTTATTTTTCTCTTCGTATTTTTCACATTATACATTTTGATTTATAATATATTCATTTTCCTTCAATGCAGGTTTGAATGGAAACATAGAGGATCAACATACATTCATGGTTTTATTTGGTTGGCAGATGCACCAAATATGGACACTTTAGATTGGGAAGATATTGTTGTAGTTGAAGCTGCAAAAAAAAATTTCACACATATGTTACATCTTGGAATCCTCGTGATATGCACTTGTCAACATCAGGGTTGCATCATTCTACAGAAAATTATCCATGCAGTCTTGCATCACCATCCATATTTGCATCAAACTACCCAATTGACTATGAAGAACTTGTTAATTTTGTTCAAAGACACACTAGATGCTCACAACTTGCCTTCGAAAAAAAGGAACATCTGTGAAATGTCGCTATGGTTTTCCTTATGAGCCGCAAGTTGGTTCTTCATTATCCATTGATGCAAATGGACGTAAAACATACAATCTTGCAAGAAATGATTCTCTTCTCAATTTTCACAACCCTATCATGCTTTCAATATGGAGGGCTAATGTCAATTGCCAACCTGTTCTTTGTAAACATGTAGTCCTCAAATACATCTCAAAGTATGCATCAAAAGCAGAGCCAAAATCAGAAAGCTACCATGCAATTCTCTCTCACCTTGCACATGCATCACCAAGTGACGGTTTGATTCTTAAGCCAATCAAACAATTACTTGCCCAAACAGTTGCAGAACGAGACATTAGTGCACAAGAGACATGTCACATGCTACAAAAACTCCCACATGTTCTTTGTAGCTGTCAGTTCTTTTCACTAAATGTAAGTCAAAGTGTCTTTCGACGTGTTTGTAATGGCACTAATAACATCCCTCCAACTCCACCCTTTATATTTGCATACATACAAAGACCATTAGCTCTTGAACATCTAACCCTACTTGAAGCTGCTCGTTCTTGGTCTTTTTCTACTACTAGGAAAAAAAATCCATGGAAACAAAACTTGCATCACAAAATTGTTAGAGTCTATCCACAATTCCTTTCCATTCCTACCTTTGACTCTTCATCTTTTGAATCCTTTTGTTGGAGCCAACTTCTTCTATACAAACCTTTTCGTTCCATCCCTCAAAATATTGGAACAACAACTTTTGAAATTGTTTCTCATTGGCAACAAATTAAAGGCACTTATACTATCTGGCATGTTGAACGTGCACAAGAAGAACCCTGCACACCTTTATTCGATGATTCAAACTCTAATGCTATTAACTTTCCCTTGTCCAATAACATGGATGAATGGGAACTTCTTTCTCAAATGCGACCAGGAAACAACATTCAAATTGATGATCTTGAAATGCTTGGACATCATGATTTTGACAAAAATCACGATTGGACACATAACAATATAACCAACGACTTGCATCATACAGCAACATCATTTATTGACCTCAGTTGCTTTTCCACGCAGCTACATGAAGACAACCTATCAATGTCCAATTCACCTAATTCCTTGTCTCCCACACAACACATGGCCTTTGATGTTGTCATTTCTCATTTTAGAAATACTACATATGCTCCATCAGTGAAAATGGTGATTTAAGGTACTGTGTGAACTAGGAAATCTTACCTGATATCTTGCTTAAAATCTGCACTACAAACTCCATGTGAACAAAGTGGTTGCTTACTTCTTCTCCTTGCTCCAACTGGTGTTGCGGCTTTTAATATACATGCATCTCCAATACATTCTTCTCTTCAAATACCCATTGGTGAAATGCAACCCCTTGAAGGCCAATCCCTTTCAAAACTTCAAGAATAACTCCGTCATATTTGTTATATTCTCATAGATGAAATGAGATTTATCTGACCAAAAATGTTGACTCAAATTGATGCATGATTACGTCATGCTTTCCCCTCAAATTGTACAATGCCATTTGGTGGTTGTTCCATAATCCTTGTTGTTGACTTTGGACAATTACCTCATGTAAAGGACATTCCAATATATGCAAGCTCATTCGTTAGAACAACGTTATGGTGTACATTTGATACTTTTATCATGCTAGAAACAATTTTTCGACAACAAGGAAATAGCCCTTCTCAAACTGCCTTTCGGCAACTCTTGCTAAACCTGCGAAATGGAACACCAACTGTTGAAGACTGGGCACTCCTAATGACGAGAACAAGCTCATGCCTTTCAGATGTGGAAAACTGCTCTTTTCAACAATCTATCCACTTATATCCCACCAATACCTCTGTTGCACTGCACAATAAACACATGCTGAAAACACTTAATATGCCAATTGCACATTGCTTCGCAGAAAAAAGGAACAAACATGGCCAGGGATCCATTGACAATAAGCAGTTGCCATTAAAGGTCCTTCTTGCTATTGGTCAACAAGTCATGTTAACTGCTAATTTATGGGTTCAAGCAGGACTTGTTAACGGCTCACTTGGAAAAGTCATTGACATTGTCTACAAGTCCAATGAACAACCTCCTAGCTTATTGTCTTTTTTTGTTGTCGAATTCCTCTATTACAAAGGACCCTTATGGGATATTTTAAATCCTACTTATGTTCCGATATCTCCTATAACAAGGGGATCTCGTAGACAACTACCACTTCGTATGGCACAGGGTTTAACAAGTCATAAAGCCCAAGGTATGACCCTACAAAATGTTACAATAGATATTGGAAACACTGATAAACAAGGACTCACATTCACTGCAATATCAAGAGTTACATCTCTTTCAGGCCTTCGCATTTCTCCAGCTTTCTCTTTTTCCAGATGCTCTCGAATGCAAGACAATCCATTTGTCCAACGTAGGAAACAAGAGGAAAACTTAATTGCTTCAAAGTCTTTAAAAGCAAATAGTGGTTGAACCTTCTCAGTATTTTCTCTACAAATGTACTGGTTTTTTTTAACCACTTGTTAATCTAAAACATCATTGTAGCTGTGTCGACCTAACTTATTCTCCATCAACTGTGCTTCGAATAGCTGCAGATGCTTAGCAAATTTCTCTACTGCAATGTGAAGCTCTACTTGTGTAAGTGCTGCAATGTGAAGCTAGACAAGTTGAAACGGGACTTAGCAGAGGCAAAAAACAGGGATCAACAAGAAATTGGTAAGTTGAAACGAGAACATCAAGACAGAGTGGAGCAATGGAATGTTAGGGTTAACCTTGACTTGGGATTGAGTCAAAGTTGGTTTAGGTCTAGCACATGGTTTGGGCACATGGTTTGTTGTAGCCCATGGTATTGTCCCATGGTATTGCATGTGATTAAGCCTTTATAAGGCTTGAGGAGGCTCCATTGTAAAGTGGCCTGGAGGTGAGCGGTGACTAGCTCGCTTGGCTCGGATGGCCGGTTTTGGCCATGTAATGAAGATCTTCATTGGTGCTAGTTTTCCCCACATGGGGGTTCCAGGGTATATTGTGTGTCTATATGTGGTTGCTTGTGATAATGTTTATTTCTCGCTCATTATTATGTTAATGTTGCTCATTTTAACCTAACAACTGGTATCAAAGTCATGGTTTGGCTTGGTTATGCTCGTTGGTGTTTCTATGTGCCTGTGCTATGGAAAATATTGCTTGTGTAGTGAGATTGAAGTTGCTAGCCCATGGTAGAGCGTGAAAGTGTCAGATCTGGGATGAAAAAATGTAGATCAATTGTTAAATATCGAGACCTGCTGAGATCTTAGACGCCCATTGCTTGTAGCAAATTGAAGCTGAGTCAAATCGGGATATGTTTAGAGCATGCATGCGTGCTTATGACCGACTGTGAAGAACGGGACTGGTGCTTGGCGTAAATATTGATGAGAGAGAGGTCACTGTTTTCATGATGGGCAAAGGTCCTCATTAATCCATCATTTTGCAAGGAGCTTGAAGAGGCCGCCGTGATCGTGGCAGCCATAAGGAGGAAACACAATAAATTTGTTGTAAGTCATGAATTTCAGCATGAGATCAGAGATGGAGGTCTAGGGTTTGACCTCAGGTGACAGTCACGGCTCGTGGTTCAAAGAGGGACACATTCTGGTGGAGAATGATGATTTGTGCAGAGCCACATTTTTTGAAAGATTGAGTCCATGGGTGCTACTTTGCCTGAGGAGAATTGCTGCATGAAAAGAGGAGCTGACATTGTTGAATATTGCCAAGTAGGTCACGTTCAGGAGGAAGGAGGCAGTTTGAGCTAGCAATGGTTGTGGTGCTTCCCGTCGAGACATTCCAATGGACAAGGCCGCAGATCTGTGAAGATTGAGAGAGAGCTATGTGTGGAGAAAGTTTCATAGTGCCATCGCTGGTGATTGGCCCTGCCTGTGTCAAGAAGCCAGCCTGTGGTAGGAAGGCGAAGTGAAGGTAGAAGAAACCCTGGTCACGTATAAAGAAATTCGTTGTTGCATAAACCATGAAGAAGCCATCTCCGCCAAGGAAAATTAGTTGTGAAGTCAAAACCAATGGAATTCGTGAAGATAACTCAATCCATGAATTAAAGGTAAAAGCTATTATTGAAATAGTTTTTTTTTTTAAAATGAAGGATGTATGCCATATTAAAGGGGAGATATATATATTATAAAAAAAAAGGTTTTATTGTCCACGTCATGAAATGTTAACATGGAAAGGTTTTTATGGAGTGTGGAGATGATGTATTTATTATGTTTTACTCGATTCCATGAAGGTGGCTTGTTGGAGGATAAGTCACGTTAAAATGGTGGAGTATTTTAAATGAAATTCCTTTTGAGATTTCACATGTAATGGAAAAGTGAAACATAAGGTTTTGTTTTTCAAATTAATGGATGTAGAAAACGGGTAGTGAAGATAAGTATGGCCAAGGATGTGGGCTAGAAAATCGCAGCAATTGTACCTAAGTTATCTAAGAACCTTTTTTATATGATGGTTTATGAATCATGGTTAAATAAAAATAGAAAGGTATTATGGCAAGGCATGAAAAGGCAAGTAGTGGAAGGACAAGCAAAACAAAGCGAGTATAGAAAGCGAGAGGATGAAGCAATGAATGGTGATGGTGTAGTCACCATGAGACACATGAAAAAACTAAAAAAAAAAAATAATGGAGTGGTTTGCATGTAAATGGGCATATGGCTGTAAGCCTGGTAAGGCATGCATACCCCTGGTAACTCACCGATAAAGTTGGGAGATAGACCTAGGTGATAGGGGGGTGTATGTAAGATTTCTCGGTAAAATTTGAGGGGAGTTGGTGATTACTCCAAGTCAAGTTTAAAGGAGGGATTGTTAAGGTTAACCTTGACTCAGGATTGAGTCAAAGTTGGTATAGGTCTAGCACATGGTTTGGGCACATGGTTTGTTGTAGCCCATCGTATTGTCCCATGGTATTGCATGTGATTAAGCCTTTATAAGGCTTGAGGAGGCTCCATTGTAAAGTGGCCTGGAGGTGAGCAGTGACTAGCTCGCTTGGCCCGGATGGCCGATTTTGGTCATGTAATGAAGATCTTCATTGGTGCTGGTTTTCCCCGCATGGGGTTTCCAGGGTATATTGTGTGTCTATATGTGGTTGCTTGTGATAATGTTTATTTCTCGCTCATTATTATGTTAATGTTGTTCGTTTTAACCTAACATGAAGATGAATTTTCGCTGCCTTAAAGATTGTCGATTTCCTATTTCCGAATTTTGATTATTGGTTATCGCAAACTAGAAACTCAAGTTTTTGTTAAGGTTATTTGGGGTATCTGCTATTTCCCATTTCTAATATTTCAAATATATAAAAACCCGATACTCAATTTTTTGTTGAAAATATTTGTTGACTTTCATGTTTTCGATTCCAAACATTTCGAATATTGAAAATTCAGAATCCACCAAATTATTTCAACAAAAACGTTAATCTCAGGTTTCCGATATCCAAACCATCGTAAATCACAAATTCAGAATACCCCAAATCCATTTATCTGTTTTTATACATCTCTTTTTATTTCTAACTTCAAATTTTACAGGAAATACGACAGTTATTATATATGACGAAATAATTAACGTATAAAAATTTAGATCAACACATATTTCCTTAAATGAAATTTAAATAAACAATAACTTTTTATTTTCAAATTTCGATTTTTCAATTTCCGAAACACAAAATCCAATTTCCCTAATCGAAAATCGAAAACTGCAAAGTCAAATTTTAATTATGGGTATTTATCTTATTTGCGATTTCTCATTTCCGATATTTTCCATATCGGAAACACGAGACAAAAGTTATTGTTTAAATGATTTTTAAATTTTCCATTTGCAAAACACCATAGCCAATTTCCGATTTTCAAACAAAGGTAAGTAAAAAAGGTTCAGTTTCAAAAGGACAGTTCTTTTCCGCATTCGCGATTTCAAATTTCAAATATCTCCGATATCGAACAAAGCAAACACAAATTTTTTGCTCAAATGATTTGAAATGCTAAAAATCCGATTTCGAAAATCTAAAATCTTTGCAAAATATCGAAACCGAAAATTGGGTATAAGTAATATATTAACCATTAAACCTATGATTCCGAAATCCGAAATATCCACCTTATTAAAACTAAAATCTTTAATGGTTAAGATAAGTAATATCCAAAATTGGATATAATATTAAAATCGGAAATTGGGTATAAGTAATATCTTAACCATTAAAATCTCTAATTTTCTCTTGTGCCACAATCTCTGGAAATCTTAGCTTTTTCAGCTTCCCGATTTCCGAGTAACATTTGTAGATAACATTAAAGAAAAAAAATGTAAATATTTAAATAATATTTGTATATAACACTAAAAAAAGAAAAGAAAATACAAATGTTTAAGTAATATTTGTATATAACATTAAAAAAACATTAACTTTTCTCTTGTGCCACAATCTCCGACAATCTTAGCTTTTCCAACTTCCCAATTTTTGAGTAACATTAACTTTTCTCTTGTGCCACAATCTCCGTAAATCGAAAATGCGCAAAGCAGGCACAAATTTTTTTACTGAAAATCTTTGCAAATTATTTACAAAATGTTTGATTTTTTAGTAACATGTTTACAAAATGTTTATATTGTAATTTCACAATCAAAGCATATTTTTCGGAAAACATCTAAATATATAAAAACAAATAGTTGGGGGACCATGATAAGAGACCTGTCTTCAATATACCAATGACCCATTTCCTATTTCCAATATCTCCGATATATTAATCACAGAAATGACTGTTACCTCCACTTGTTGTCAACCTTAACTTATCTCATAATGTCAACTTGACATTTGTCTGCTCATCGATGCCTTCTTATGATGCTATAAATATTTATAATGTTGTGATGCTACAAATTAGAAATTAGTTTTTATTTTCCTCCCATTCCTGAATTTCATACAAATAACACTCCCGAACACATAATATCATTTCCACCTCATTCATATATATAAATGTTGCTCTTCCTATTTCTATAAATGTTAATTCGGAAATCTCCAGATTCCAAAATATCAAATTCTATTCCCATTATTATTTCACACGTCACTTAACTTTTTATTCTCATTCTTCAATTTCACAAACACAATACGCAATATCCGAAAACCAATATCAGAAGACACAAAAGTCAAATTTCTCTTAGGATTTCCTATTCCCGATATTTCGGATATCTAAGAACGGACAGTCAATTTTTTTGCTCAAATGAGTTGAAATATTAACATTGGAGTTATTTCTATGTCAAATCTTGTAAACAATAAATGTTTACAAAATATTTCATTCTTCTGAGACATATTTTTCTTAAAAACGTATGTATATATAATAACAACAAATACCTAGCAGGACCATGATAAGACAGTTGTCTTCAATATACCTGCCCAAAATCATTATGGACAAATCTCAAAATCGTGAGGAGTAATGACTTTGAAATCCAATGTGCAGAACGATGAGACTCCTCTTTAATGCCATCATAACACCACCCATTTCTGCTATAAATTCATTATATTGATCGTAGAAGTGACTCTTACCCTCACTTCTTGTCAGCCTTAAATGTTCATAGAAGTGACTCTTACATTTGTCACCTGATCGATGCATTCTTATAATGATATAAATATTTCCTTGTTGCTTAATGATTAAATATATCAGCAATCTTGGTTAATCATTAAATGATCATAAATATCACACACTTCAAACATGGAATGTTTGAATAATCTGTAAACTTCATATTTTTAACATAAATATTTGTTATTACATCTTTCCTACAAAGGAATAACTTTTGCGAACATTATACCAACCGTGAAAATAAAATGTGACAATCGATTTCATATAATGACAAACTCCATTTTACTACAAATCATACCATATGGTATTTCAGAACATGCGTAGTTTATAGTTTATAGTTTATAATGAACGTGCACAAAAAGAACTTTGTACACCTCTATGCGATGTTCCAATTTGCAACATTTCCAATCTTGAAAGTTTGTCTTTTCAAATAAAGAAAAACCAAAGTTCCATAATTTTTGAAATCGAAAGTTTCAAAATATTACAGAAAAACAAGATTTGTGATCAACTGAATAAAGTGCTCTAACAACTATTCTAATCCGCTAAAAGCAAAAAAAAATAAAGTTCAATTGTACCGAGCATAAAAAGCATACAAAAAATGAACACTGCCGCCTAAGTAAAGGTTATAGAAAATTACAGACATATTCAAATGAGCCACAATAACCCATGTGATATATGGGGGGGCTACGTACAAAATTACTATCAACAAATGTTTACAAAGAGACCTTTCAAGCTAAATAAGATAATAAACTTAGAGGTAAACAAAAGGAAGCAAAAGTGAAACAAAAAGAAAGAGAAACAAGATCATGAGTTAGCACCACTCGTAGTGACAACCATATCCTGTGTGTTGCATTTTCGTTTCCTCAGCCATAAGAGAAGGCCCACACAGTTCCTCGTCTGACAATGGTAGAATGCACTTCAAAGGCAGAATAGTTGCTTTCCCTACAGAGTCATCGGTTTTCCCCACAGAAGGATTCACTTTTTCCATAGAGGCAATTGCTTTCCCCATAGAAGCATGACATTCCTGACCTCCTTTGAAAAGCTCACTAATTGTAATAGGCACTATAGATATAGCGACTATCGTAGGAGTGGGATCAACATTCATTTCTAGAGCCATAGAGACATTTTCGCTATCTCCATCACCCAAGGAATCAACTCCCATGGCTAATTTTTTTCACGTCCATGATATCTCTCTCCATGATAAGTATATCTAACTCCAGCATTTTCGACGTAGCCTATGAAATTTCCAACTTACTATTATTCCATTTCCCTAGAATTTCTTCCATGAGTAACCCCATCATGTTTTTTACAATCCAATAGTGATTCGGGCTTACCCCATCAATATTGCACGAAATATACTCGTTTACCAGCCTCCTCTCCCTGTCATCTATTATGGACTTAACTTGCAGAGAAATATCGTTGTTGTAACCATCTACCTTCGTCATGCGCGCCCCTTGTTTCCCACGACCAGCATGACGAGAGGTGGCATGCTGCTTCGACATAGTATGGTGGTTCAGATTCAAAACAAAACAGAACAAAGAAAGACAGAAAGGTTCTACAACAAAAAGACGGAACAACAACAATAAAAAAAGCAAAATTGTACTGTAACAACATAACGAAATGACCGTTGCGTCAAATATGCCTTAACTCGATAGCTATAGTGTCCTCCATTCAAGCTGATACATGATCAAAAAGCTTCGTTGAGAGCAACAATTTAATGTCGTCTCCAACAAAATCGAAGTAGATACATCACTACTGAATCAACTTTAATCCCAATATTAAAACGCAACTCATCACGAAGTTGGTCAGCCCGCACAAAAAGACCCGCTTCATTAATGCGTAATGAGTGCAAGATACATGACAAAAACAAGTACAACGTCAATCTGCGATAATCAAATTATAAATTTTAATTTACTGTATAAATTAAATCATATCATTTCGAAACTCGATACGAAATTTTTGAAATCAAATATTGAGAACGGGAAATTCCAGTTTTAATTAAGGTTATTACACCTATCGAACATTTCCGATTCGTGATAATTGAATCTGAAATATCGGAAATCCAATAAATCAATAAACATTACAATTAAAAATACAAACCTTTCCACTTTCTAATATCCAAAATCGAAAATCGCAAATCTAGAAAACTATTTCAACAAAACTGTACAATATCAAAATAACCTTAACTTCTAATTTTAAATTCCACAAAATCCAATTTGCGACATTTCCAATCTCGGAAGTTTTCAATTTTCAAATAAAGAAATGTTTAATATAGTATTTCTAATTCTGGATACCCGAAAAGAGGAAAATAGAAAAAAAAACATGGGCAATTTTTAAATATTCGAGCCATTTCTTTAAATGTAATATGCAAGACTGATTTAAGTTAAATTCACAGTGTCTTTTAGGTCGCAACACCACCAGCCTGAAAGCTAAGTGTATTTCATTAACATATTCTGAAACAAGTTACAAAGTTAAAATTACTTTCAGCAAACATGCAAATTAATGTACAAACATGCCAATCGAATTTACTTATTTCAACCTAATTTATATCAACTTAGCATATAAGTGTTGAAGATAAACAAATTGCAAAAAAAAATATTTCTTGGACTTACTCAATAAGTCCAAATTCACACCAAAACGTGTAATTACACAAATAAATAGTTTCTAGCATTGATTAAGGAAAGAATGTCATTTGGCAAATATATCCAGAAATATGTCATTAACTTCCTGAAAATGAGCATTCCTCAACTGAATATCGTTCTTGCAAATTTGGGACAAAATTTCCACCCTTGTCATTTTTTTCCATTCTTTGATGAATAGTTTTATACGAGCTATCGAGGCATGAGGAACTTCTATCCATTTCTACATTTCTTGCACCGTTAACTGACTAATTTGTTGAATCAACTCTTTGCTATGATCAAACTGCTTTTCCACTTCTTGCAAATGAACTTTACGACAAACTGCCTGACTGAGAGGTTCCAAAACAGGTAAACACAAATAAGTTAGCAAATTGTTTAAGGCACGCCACCTGTTTTTACAAACCTTTTTCCCTACATTGACTACAACTTCAACTGAATCACACATAGCCTCCCATGTCTCAATGCAAACTTCAGTTTTCATGAGCTCTGACTTGTCTAAAATTCCCAAGCCATCAGGTCTTTCCTTAATATCCTTTTTCCAACCTCTTACTTTCTCTAAAGCACTGAATGCTACTCTCATCTGATGATGGTGATCCTCAAGAGTTTTAGAATGCTTGATAAACTTCTCATACATGCCTTGCATCTCATCAAAACAACTATACAAATCTATCACATTCTGCCCAAATTCTTCCTGTATTTTACAAAGTATGTGTTTAAAATCCTCAGGTCTCACATCAACAAAGGAACAACCTTTTAAGGTCAAATGGACATGTTTCAATTCTTGATTGATAAGAACGATTTGTTCTGCTTGTTGCTAATTATCAACCTCTACATTCTGAAGCTGATGCTTTTCATCTTCAACTTTTTTTTTCCATCTCTCTATTTTCTCTTCATGTTCTTGTTTCAACTGCTCAATCTGTTGTTCATGCCTCTGTTGTGTTTCTACTAAGTCGCATTTCAACTTATCCAATTCCTTCTATTTTTCACCAAGAGCCAAATTTAATTGTGAAGCACATTGAAAATTGGCTCCAAAAAAAACTCCCATAGCAGCTACTGTGTCCACTACCCCTTGTTACATATCACTTGTGTCTGCCTTCCATATGAGCTCACTAATGCCTTAACTTTCTCTAGCTCTCTTGGCTCCCCTTTTAACCACAGCTTTATACTTTTTACTCCAATAATATTTGCCAAAGGATACAACTGCATCTTCACCAAAATATGCGATAACTTCAGAAGCTGAAATGATTTGCTGGTGGACGCTAACCAAAGGATCATTTTGCATTTGATTTAAAGGAATATCCATGCTAATAGGGACAATATTCATACGACAAGAAACAGAGGTAAAAGTGAGTGATATAAAAGAATCACATATAGAAAAATCCTTCTTTTCAGGAAGAGTTATACAGACAGAAGGAATGTCGTACTGGCATGTAGTGATAAGTTGAGCTGATGAAAAATAAGAAACAGAACTATGAATTGGTGAGTCAACTGAACTGGTGAACATGTTAACAGTAGCTGCCATTATTGATGACAAATTTACCTTGAAAAAACAATGTTGCAAAGATGATGTACCTAACATACTAGAAAACCTTTGGATATTGGGGATAGATGGCATAACAGTAGTCATAACATCCTCAGCATCTTCTTCCACATTCATATCATGACTCTCAATTTGAGATGACAATAAACAAATTACATTTTGTACAGAGCATTCTTGTACAGCTATATCTGACATCAAACATTCTTGAACAAGCCTCTCTTCTTTCTTGTGAATTGATACCGAAGAAATCAGCTTTTCTTTTGTCCATGCTTCTGGCAGTTGAGCCTCTTCAGAAACTGCTACAGTCTTCAACTTTTTAGGATTTACTTCTGTTAACTCTATCTCAGATTGCAATTCACACCTAACTTTTTCAAAATTTATTTTGAGTTCTACCCCTTTTTCCGACATATCTTCAATTGTTGTAAGAGAGGAGCTCAATCGGCCTTAAAGAACACATGTCCCCTTTTTCTCAGATTGAGCACCAACGGCAGCAACAAACCTTGCTGCATGTTCTCTCACTTCTTCTTCTCTCTTCTCCTTCTCAATTAGGTACAGTTCAACCCCTTTGTCCAGCGTATCTTCCATTCTGTAAAGAGAGGGGCTAGCTGGGCCTTGAAGGACACCTTTTCCCTTGTCCTTAGGTCGAGTAGCAACAACAACAACACACCTTGCTAGATATTCTCTCACTTCTTGTTTTATCTTCTCCTTGTCAAGATCTTGTTTTAGTTCAAATTTATTTGCTCTTTCTCGCAAAATTCTTCTCTTAAGATCCTTTTCATACACATACTGATGCAACTTTATCTCTGAATCACTAATTTTATGAATCGCCTCCTGAAAAGTGGTATCTCCTCGCATCATGGAATCATCGAGCTCATTTTCATGAACATATTGAAATTTCGCATGCTCTTGAGCAAATACATTATGCAAAAAACCCATTGAATCATGCATTCTTTTGAATATCTCTCCCAAGCTCATAACATATATCTCCTTTCCCAACAAACACGCATGACCAACATTTTGTACTGTAAAATTGCCAAGATTCACAGGAAATTTAGGCCACCCCTTCTTCTTATGTTTGGTCAACTTGGAGAAAGCCCCATCAATCAAAGTCTGATAGGAAAATTCTTGAAGCACCATTCGGCCTAGAACAATTCTCGGAAGCAAGTGCACTATATTGCTACCCCAAATCCTTACGTAAGAGAAATATTCTCCTACATACCAGTCGCCATAAACAGAAATAAGTTCCCTAGCTTTTTCAGAAAATGCAGGAGCATCAACTTTAAAATTTTTATAGAACATTGACCCGACAAATAGGTCACATAGCTCATAAACACGAGGTATGAAATTGTTGTCCCACATATCAGTGCAATATATATGAACAGGTGGACATTTCTCCTTCCCATCCCAATTTAGCTCTGGAAAACAGGAACACGCACAGAATGCAACCATAACGTACCCTGACATGTAGAAAGAGGGTTTCCAGTTCGCTGGGGTTCTCTAATATTTTTCAATTCCCCCCCGCAAATTGCAAAATAGAATTTGCGCCTAGTAGAACGAATCACCTGTAAGCAAAACATGGTTCGCCATAAGGACCCATTTATTTTTGAATAAGGAATAGTTAGGTAAACCATATAACCTGCAAAACATCGCTGCCAGCAATGAGAAAGGCTCTCTAAACCAAGAAACTAGATATACTGAAAGTGAAACAGGAATCACTAGTGTTGGGTCTTCCAACCAACATTTCACTGCTTGTTCATATTTCGATTTGGAAAGGAATTCATCGAAAAATTTCCCCGAGAAAAATAGCTTGGGAGTTTTCAAACCATAAGCCCTAACAAACACTTCTGGAGCAAACGAAGCAATAGAGACATTGTCAATATCATTAAACATTCGTTGGTTAATATCAATGTGATCCAATGCCCACTTAATAGGGTTCGTGTAAGGCATAAAAGCAGGTCTCGCCGTAATGCAGTGGAGATGAGAATTGCGTATGTTAATGTAAAAATGGTGGTCATTAGTAACAGAGGAAAAATCATCACTATAAAAAATAGAATAAATTATGTACCAATCCACGTATGAGGAGTTAGACACATACCCACTCATGTCACTAAAAACATCGGCATTGGTATCTTTGATTTTTTGCTCTCGAAGAGTCATTTTAGATCTACTATCCCTGGTTGTAGCAGATACCTTCTCTGATTGAATTTTAACAACCATCTCTAAAAACGACTGAGAGTTTAAATCTACTAGAAAAAACAATCAACAAGTAAAAACTTACAGGTCAAAATCACGAGTCTACGCACTCAGACACAGGAAATGCACAGTAAAAACTCTGGCCACACTGAAAAATCTTGAGTTCAATTCTTTAAAAAACCATCTAAAAGGGAAAAAACAATCTTGACCCTATATTTCTTATGGATCAACGGACAAGTTCTACCAAACACCAAACATTTACATTTCCAATTTCACATTTACATTTCCGATTTTTAGGTTATTTGACGTTTCCACTATTTTTAAAATCATGTTGTTTTCTTTAATATTCACTTAACCACACTATCCTTTTTTTTTATATTGGTTGTACAGAAATTAAAGTTTAAATTAGATACTGCTTAAATAGGATATAGATTACTTCTTGACTCCGATGCTAATCCCTTTCCGTTGTCCCATGCATTTCCGAATTCATAAATGTCCTATCATGATATTTATATGTCTGAAATAAGAAATTTAGACAACTCACAAATTGGGAAACAATTAATTAGTCAAAAAACATGTGTGAAACCCACTTTCCGATATGCAAAAGAAAAAGTCTAAAATCGAACAAATGAACATTATTAAAATATAAAACGATATTGCTTGTTTCGGATATACGAAATATAGGGAATCGAAAATCGGGAAACCAGGAAATTATTTGAAAAAAAACCTAAAGTCCAATATCCAATTCCTGATCTTTCGATTTCGGCTGACGATTTCAGAAATCGAAAATCTCAAAGTTGATTGTACGCAAATCCAAATTCATAAATGTTCTATCATAATATTTATATGTCGGAAATAAGAAATTTAGACAAACCACAAATCGGGAAACAATCATTCAGTCAAAATCCATCTGGGAACTCGAGTTTTCGATTCTCAAAATCACGAGTCTACGCGCTCAAACACATGAAATACATAGTAAAAAAGTCTCACCAAACTGAAAAATATTGACTTCAATTCTTTAAAAAGCCATCTACAAGGACAAAAATAATCTTGACTGTATATTTCCTATGGATCAATTCACAAGTTCAACCAAACACCAAACAATTACATTTCCTATTTCACATTTACATTTTCGATTTTTATATTATTTCACCTTTCCACTCTTTTTAATATCATGTTGTTTTCTTTAATATTCACTTAACCACACTATTCATTTTTTGTTTTTTATATTGATTGTACTAAAATTAAAGTTTAAATTAGATAATGCTTAAATAGGATACAAATTACTTGTTGACTGTGATGCTAATGTCTTTCCCTTGTCCCATACACAAATCACAAATCGGGAAAGAATCATTCAGTGAAAATCCATGTGGAATCTACACTTTCCAATATGGAAAAGAAAAAGTATACAATCAAACAATGAACGTTATCCCCATTTCCAATATCCAAAATATAGGAAATTGGAAAGCGGAAATCTCAGAGTTGATTGTACGCAAATCAAAATTCATAAATGTCCTATCATAATATTTATATGTCAGAAATAAGAAATTTAGACAAATCGCAAATCGAGAAACAATTATTCAGTCAAAATCCATGTGGCAACTCTCGCTTCCGATATCGAAAAGATCGGACTTAGTTTTTTGTTCAAATAATTTCCTGAATTCCCAATTTCCGATTCCCTTATGTTCCGATTTCGATTGGGGATTTCGATAATCGAAAAAAAAACTCAGTTGAATTCAATCCAATTTTTTCTTGAAATTATTATAATTATTGTTACTAAGATACAACCCTATGGAAATGCATAATGCAGGAAGTACCAAAGTCACAAAGTTTGGCTTACGGAAAGACACAATATTTTTACCCCCTCAACGTTTCTTTGCACCTCTTGGTGTAAATGCTAATAATATAAGAAAACAACCAATAAATATATTTAATAATAATATAAAGGTTTTATTATCTGCACACAAGATGATAGATATAAATATAATATAATAATATAAAAAAACAGCCAATAAATATAATTTAATAGTAATATAAAGGTTTTATATGCACACAAGATGATATATAATTTGGAAAATTATTGTCTAATGGTACCATATATTTTTCATATAATAAATATTCAAATTGCGTTGTGTTTTTCATGTAATAATGGTTCGTTCAAATTGCATTTTGCAATTTGTAAACTGGTTTATTTTTATTATTATCAAGTTAATATTATAGTATAGTAATTTTTTATTCTAAATAAAAGTTGAAATTAAAAAATTGATAATATCAATTATAACAAAACAATATTATTTAGTTTAGTGGGTTAGCTCAAGTGGTGGAGTGCTGTAAATTGTGAGCAGAGAGTCTTGGGGTCAAATCCTCAGGTGGCTATACATTGCTATATAAAGGCCTTACTTGATGTCCCCATCAAGTTAGCTTCGTAATCAAAGAGAATGGGGTGCATCCCCTCTGGGTGGGCCCCCTGTGATTTCTTCCTGTGGACGTAACAGCCCCGTTGGGGGGTTTGTGAACCACAACATAAAGACAAAACAATATTATTTATTTTCTATTTTCCAAATAGAATTGTTCCACCTCGACTCACTAGAGTCTCAAGTAACACTAAAGCAAAATTTTGTTTCAGTACGACTTTACAAAATAACTAGCACACCCTCGACTCAACGGGGGAAATGAAACGTCGAAAGGAACTTCGATATGTTGAAGGAAAAAAAGAGGAAGTTGAGGGTATGTAGATAATAAAAGTTTATGTGTTGAATGAAAATCTAGTGACTTTATGGAGGGCATAGTAGTCAATGAAATTTAAAGGAAAATTGTAGTGCATGTACTAATAAGCAATCAATAGAAACTCATGTAATCAATAGCAAGTAAAATGAAATGTACATTACTTTGCCACACCAGAAAGTATGCATATGTCAATATAACAATAAAGTGCTAGGTATAGTATCAAGTTTGACTCTGATTATATTGGAAATCAACATTGGTATTTTCATTTGGTAGGGGGGTGTAGGGATTTAAGGATGCAATTTTAAGGATGAAAATGACAAAGAATGAAGACGTGCCTCTTCCTTTTTTCGAAGTGTGGCATATGAAGTGTCCTTCATCTTTGCATAGCGGTCGAAGGAGAATGATGTTGCAATTCACATTCCTCCTAATGTTGTAGCTCATGACATTGTCATGAAGGGAAAGTCACTCAATGTTAGCAATGTCAATGGTTGACCTTGTTAATGTCAATCCTTGGGATTTATCAATAGTCAATGCCCAATCCATATTGAGGGAGATTTGTTTCTTGTTACTTTGATTTATGGGTGGAATTGGTATGTGGTTTGGTTGAGATTGGTCCCATGGAGGGCCAATGTATTTATCAAATTCCATGAAAACATAGGATGACAACTTAGGAGGGCTAGATCCACATGTTTATACAATTTGCATGACCACTCCAAGTGCACCATTTACTAGTCCTGATTTAACCCATAAATTACAAGATAACATTACTCGTTTCCCCATGCATAACAATATTTATTGTTCTAATTGACGGTCATCAGGCTTGTTGTGCATTTGAACCATTGGTGAAATCTGCGACAGATCATGTAAAAGGCATAGCTAATTATTGGAGCATATATTTCTTATGATTGTTTGCATGAGTGTCCATTGCAAAGAGATGGATTGTTGTGTTAAATTTTGAATGCTCCTCTGGTGACAAGAATCTATTACTCTTAGACTGAAGTACGCTCCATTATTACAAGGATGGTGTAGCATTGTGGATGTTTGTCAATAGTTATCGGAAATGAAGTTAGGTGGCATCAGTGCCCCTTTGACGAAAGATTGTTTCCAAAATGATGAGAGTAATAAATTCTATCCACAAATACTTCCCCAGAGTTTCTCCTACATAAAAGGTTTGTCCATCACAGGTGGGAGTTGTCCCAAATCATCATTAAGAATTATTGAACAATTGTCAAATGAGCAATTGCCTTGTTCTGGAAAACATTCATGAAAATGATTCTCAAACTACATAAAAAATTTAGGTCCTATGAAGCTCATACCATTAATGAGAATGTATTGAATCTGTTTAATCTCTTCTTGGAACACTGATATGGCTTGTCCCTGTAAAGGATTCAAGTCCTTTATAGGAATATGGAGCCTTGCATGTCTAGTGGTTGCATGTATGTTAAATGTTGCAACTCTAGTAGGGGTGAGGAGCATTAGTGGGCTATGGCCAAAGGTTGCTTGAGAAGATAAAAAAAAGTATCATGCTTATAAGGTAGGATTTACTTGGGCCTAAAGTTCCTTGGATGATCATCGTCAATGGCTCTTTAATTCTTTGTACTTGTGAATGTTATAAGACTATGTCAAATGCAAGTTGTTAATTGTGAGATAATGTATTTATGGAAATAGGCAGGAGTTCGGTATCTTGTATTAATTTCCCCACTCCTTTGGTTGTAGCTAATGTAGTTTGGTATAGCCTCCAATGTGTATGTTGATACTTCTGGATGATTCCATGTATGGTTGGTGTCAAAATATCGGAGGCCAAGCATGTCAAGCTCATTAATGCGGATATTTCATGTAAGGACTGATATTGACAAAAAAAAATGTCATTCATTCATCTCCATATCGGGATGTATGTTATGATTGGTTTCCTCATCTCGAGATGTTGTCTCATTAAGAGTGGGTGCACAAATGTGATCAGCATGCCATGCACAGTAGGTATTTCGTATGCACTCCCAATTTGACAAATTGTCATGTTTTCTAAGGCCTATGTCTTTAGTGAAGGAACATAAGGGCTTATATAAAAGCAACTCACTCCAACATAAGTTAAGAAAGACATTCAAATCTTTGGTTGGAATTGAAGTAAAGTGCGGCTAGCATGGATGATTGCGAGGACGGTTCTCTTTTTCAACTTTTTAGTTTTGTGTCCCTGGTTATATGACCATTTTTGTGCAAGGTCTATAAGACATAAAGGGTCCAATGTTGGAGGGAATTGTAAGTAGGCATTTATGAAATTGGAGCCAATAAGCAATCGACAGAGTCGAGAGATACGCAGTGAAATATTTTGCGAACAACATTTAGTTTGGTGAAGGACCAACTGCATGTGACAAAGGGTAATTTTTGCAACATATGGAAAGTTTCTTGAGCACTAATGTCTCAGTCAACAATCGCTTATGAGTGCAAATGGAAATAAGGATATGAATCTCGATCCTTTGGACATGATGTAGTTGTGATTCTAAGTAGCATACGATGGTAGGTCTCTGATTTGCCCTCTACTTTATAAGCATATTTGACTATGTATTTCAAGACAACATAATGTGAGACCACTCGTTGGCAATCCACATTTGCTCACCATGTTTGAAGCATGATGCGATTATGGATGTTTAGATGAGCATCATTGTGTGCTGGGTGATATGTTTTTTGGACCATTTTCATAAATGTAGAATGATTATTCATGTTGTACATTCCAAGGGCATTTACATATGCATTTAAGTGTATTCCCTTTTCTGTGTAGACATTAAATTATGATAAAAATCTTCTATTATTAATTTAATTTGTTAAATTTATACAAAAATATATAAATTTTATTTATTTAATATTTAGTTTCATGTATTGAATCAATATTACATAATCAACATTACATGTTATTAGAAAGTAAATAAAGCAAAAAAATACTTTCAAGTTGTTAGCTCGATATATGTTTTCTCTTAAATATTTTTAGAATAACAATTACGCAATTTTATTTTCCCCCTCAAATTGCAATAAATAAAAATATAAAGCAAAAAATACAATACTTTCAAATTGTTAGCTCTGTAAATGTTTTTTCTTAATTTTATTTTTTCCTTCAAATTGCAATAAAAAAAAATATAAAGCAAAAAATACTTTCAAATAATACTTTCAAATTGTTAGTTATGTAAATGTTTTCTCTTAAATATTTTTAGAACAACAATTATTCAATTTTATTTTTTCCTTTAAATTGCAATACATAAAAATATATTAAAATTTAGAGTTTTTTGTTTTTTAATTAAAATATATTAAAAGTTTAAACTTTTTGAAATCAAAGTATATCAAAAGTTGAATTTTTTGTTTGGAATTAAAATATATATTAAAAAATTAAAGTTATTTTTAAATTAAAATATATTAAAATTTAAATGTATTTTTTTTTAATTGTGGTTCGTGTGCTTTTTAATTTGATGGGGACATCAAGTGAGGTTCTTATATAACAATGTATAGTCATCCTGAGATTTAATCCAAAGACCTTATGCTCACAACTTAAAGCACTCAACCACTTCAACTAATCCAATAAACTTATAAAAATAAATAAAAATTGTATACTATAAAAAATTTCTTATTAAAAACAAAATAAATTGTATACTATAAAAGAATTCTTATTAAAAACAAAATAAATTATAAATATATTCAATTCATTGAAAAAACTATTAAGCATATCTCCTACTAGCAAAAACATATTACTTAATAATTTGATATCATTTATTAAGTATCACAATGTCATATTCGCCCAAATTATTAATATATACTTTAATAACCACGAAGAGTTGCATAGAAGTCAATCACTGCATCGTTTTAATTTTTTTTTTCTAAAATCCAAACAAAACAGAGTAGCTTTACTAATATGCTTTGTTTTAAAGTTTTTTTCTAAAATCATAACAAAGTACTTGGTTGAATAACAAAGTAGCTTTACTACTAGCATTTGCACCAAGAGGTGCATAGGAACATCAAGAGGGTAAAAATATTGAGTCTTTTCCGCAACAAACTCTCTGCAATAGAGCTTTGTGTTTACAGGTTTTTGAACTAACATTTCCACAATTTGCGGGAACCAACTTCTTCCATAATTGCGGGTTGCAGATTGTAAATGTGTACTTTGACTTTTGTCAAAAATCCGTTTCGTAATTATATTTCTACACTTATTTTATGCAAGTTTAAAGGCAAATTTGATGAACAGATCTGGCAGTGAGAAGAAAGCACGCAGTAGATCTACGGTTGTAGAGCGATCCGTAGAGTTGTAGCGTGATCTGCATCTGATTAATGATCAGGAGTGAACCATCAACAAATCGGCGGTCCAGACAAATTGTGGAGGTCCAAAAATGGCAAAGTGTGGTTTTGCATTATGCGATCCACAATTTGAAGATCAACGATCAGGAAAGAGTCCACAAGAGATCGATGGCGCAGAAGAAAAGTTGTGGAATTCAATTTCGAAAAAGTTTGCCAAATCTGCAATCCGCAAGATCGACGGTCGGGAAAGACTCCACAAATGATCGACGTTGTTGGAGAAAAGTTGCGAAAATAGATTTGCAGAAGCACATTTTAAAGAAATTTGAAAAACCCGCAGTCCACAATACGCAATCTGCAATCCAAACATCGACAGTCAGGAAATGATTCCGCAAAGAAATCGACGGCTCACGGGAGTTATGGAAAGAGAATTGTGGAAGCCAAATATGATCCAAGATCGACGGTTAAAAGAAATCCTGCGGCACACCTACGGTTGCAAAGTGATCTGCAAAGTTGTAACGAGATCTGCATCTGATTGACGATCAGGAGTGAACACGTAAGAAATCAACGGTCCAAACAAATTGCGGAAACAAGATTGCAGAGGTCCAAAAATGGCGAAGTGTGGTTCTGCATTCCGCAATCCGCAATCTGAAGATCAACTGTCATGAAAGACTCCGCAAGAGATTGACGATGCACCAGAAAAGTTGCAGAAGTCGATTTCAAAAATTTTTGGCACATCTGTAATCCACATTCCGCAATTCAAAGATCGACGGTCATGAAAGCATCTGCAAGAAATCGACGGCTCAGAGAGTTGCGGAAAATAATTTTCTAAAAGAGATTTGCGGAATCCCATCCGAAGATCAACTGCCAAGAAAGAGTCTGCAAGAGATCAATGGCGTGAAAGAAAAGTTGCAGAAAGAGATTTGTGGAAGTCGATTTCAAAAAAGTTGGTCACATCTGCAATCTGCATTCCTCAATCCACAATATCGACGGTCAAGAAAGACTCTGTAAGAGATTGATGACGTGGAAGAAAAGTTACGGAAATAGTTTTGTGGAAGCCCATTTTGAAGAAATTTGGAAAACCCATAGTCCGCAATCCGCAATCCAAAGATCGACAGTCAGAAAAAGGATTCTGCAAAGCAATCGACGGTTCACAGGAGTTATGGAAAGAGAATTGCGGAAGCCGAATCTGATCTAAGATCGACAATTAGAAGAAAACCTGCACCACATCTACGGTTGCAGAGCGATCTACAAAGTTGTATAGAGATTTGCATCTTATCGACGATCAAGAGAGAACCCGCAAAAAATCGACGGTCCAAGAAAATTGTGGAAAAAAGTTGTGGAGGTCCAGAAATGGGAAAGTGTGGTTCCGCATTCCACAATCCACAATTTGAAGATCAACGGTTAGGAAAGACTCCGCAAGAGATCGACGACATGGAGAAAATTTGCGAAAAGAGATTTGTGGAAGTCAATTTCAAAAAATTTGGGCACATCCACAATCCACATTCCGCAACTCACAATTCGAAGATCGACAGTCAAGAAAGCATCCACAAAAAATTGACAGCTCAGAGAGTTGCGAAAAACGATTTACCAAAAGAGATTTGTGGAATCCCATTTTGAAAATTTTTGAAGGCACATCTGCAATCCATAAGATCGACGATCAGGAAAGACTCTGCAAGAGATCGATGGTGTAGAAGAAAAATTGCATAAATAATTTGAACAAATTTGGAAAATCTGTAATTCACATCTGATCTAAGATCGACGATCATGAGAGAGTCCGCATGAAATCGACAGCGAGGAAGAAATCTTGCAGAATCATTTTCAAAGATATTTTGAAAACCTGCAATCCACATTCTGCATATTTTCTAAGATCAATGATCAAGATAAATTCCACATGAAATCAACTATGCAGAAGAAATATTACGAAAAGCAAATTGCAGAAGCATTTTTCAAAGAAATTCGGAAAACTTGAGGTCCGCAATCGACATCTGATCTTAGATCAACGGTCGAGGAACAGTCCGCAAGAAATCAACGGTGCAGAAAGTACCTTGTGGAAAGGAAATTGCAGAAGGATGTTTTGAGAAAAGTAAAAAATGTGCATCCACAATCCGTATTAGATCTCAGATCAACGGCCAAGGAAGAGTCCGCAAGAAATCAATGGTGTCAAAAGTACATATTCTAGAGAACCGTCGATATCTTGCAGAATGTTTCCTGACCATTGATCTATGATTAAGTGCGGAACTTCATTTTACTTTGTGGACTGGTTATTTCTCATGCAGATTCACTTCGTGATCTCTTTCCCTATTGTCGATCCATCTTTTCTCCTTTAATCCAGATCGTGCAACCTGTGTCGAATGAATTGAATGTAATCTCTGCAATCTTGCATTGATTGATCAGAGAATCGATTAATTGATCTCTACACAACTTCAACTCTGCAGAACTTATACAAAGGAGCATCGATCCTCTCAGTGATTGGTGACATATATTTTACTTATTCATTTCACACACAAAGTTTCATCAAACACTCTCTACACCCTTCAACCATTCAAAAGCCATAATTCCATGATACACATACATAGTTTATTTATTTCTTTTTAAAGGAATTAATTGCTTAACACATAGTTTAGAACATTGGCTATATGTTTTTCAATTAAAATAAGGTTATAATTTTTAATTAAAAAGTATATAGTCCATTTAAAAAAAGATATATTTTCAATTTTCTAACTATATAAATCAAAGGAACATTTAAACATTGGAAGCAATAGTCATGGACCTTAAATGAAAATTGTAATAAGCCCTTGTTAAATACTACATGGATTTCAAATAGTTATTTTTTAAACAAACAAAAACACTTTATATATATATGTGTTATTACTATTAAGACTTAAACTTAATTAAAATTTGAAATTAGTTAATAGAATCACAAAGATGTACAATATCAAAAGAGCAAAGATGTAAGACATTTTATGATCATAAAGAGAAGTGCAATCTCAAAAAGAGGCTAGGGCTCTAAAACTTCTTAGTCAACCTAGCTAGTTAATAAAGATATCAATTTTTAGTGAGGTGTTGTGTAGATACGGTTTGTTCATGCCAATGTGTTTTCGTTATCATCTATTGCTTTTAGGTTTGTAGTTGTTTCGTATTTGCTCTCAAGGTTTCACCAACTTTTTCTACATTTGTTCCATAAATTATAGTATATAATCATCTATATTTCAACAAATATACTATTAACTATTACATTTTCTATTACATTATATTTACCAAATATTTAAATAATAATTTGTTAAATAATCAAATAAAAAACCTATACTTTATTCTTCTCACAAAATCTAGGCTTTTGCTTCTAGCATGCATACAGCTCTTGTAGTGAAAATTAAACATGATGGAGACTTGGGATACATGTGAGATAACAAAAATATTAGGGGTGAATATTAATATTATAGTCTTAGTGGATGTTGGACTTGATTATGTTTTGGTCTATAATATAGGCATTTATATATTGTATCGGTTTTATTATACTTTGTTTTGCACTTTTATTTCAACTAAAGAAATATTTGCAATTTCTATAAATATTCTTGGATATATCTTACCATATCTCTAGTTTTATTTGCAATATTTATGGATACTCTTGGATATAAATTAACATATTATAGTTTTATTTGCAATTTATGTGGATACGCTTGGATATACCTTAGCATACCTCTCAATTTATATGAATACTTTTGGATATACCTTAGAAATTGAACATTGCTTTTACACTTTTAAATGCAGATATTTCAAATGTCAGGTTAAAGTCAAAATTAGAAAAGTCATCATGATTCGGAATGGAAAAGACAATGGAAGCCATGGGTGGAAAAATTGACTCTAAATGTTGGCATACACTATAATATCATCTTGAGTTTTTCCCAACTATGCTAATTGGTTTGTTTTGGAGGAAGGTAAAAAAAATATGTAAGTGGCCAATGAAAAAGTAACCAATAAAATTAGGAACCAAGGTAACTTTTATTCTTTTACCAATTTTTTTCATATTTAAGTATATAATTTTGCAAGAAAACTATAGATAAAAATCTGTAATTAGAAGACACAATTTTATAATATTTATAGTATTTAACTTTATAACTAATATAAAAACCTTGGACTTATGTATATATTTTTTCATTTTAATGTTTGTTTAAGCAGTTGGTTGTGCCTATTGAACATTTACCAACCACTTTACTTTTACTTGTGAGTGTGCTAAGTATACTACTTCCACAAAATCATTTCCGAAAAACCCTTGCCATATCTCTTTTGAAGTCTGCATTCAGCTTGAATGTGATGGTGAGAGGACACGAAATCGTTAATGAAATTTGTAACAGTTAAGAATGCGTCCGAGATGAGTTTCTCTACTGTAAGAGAGACGTGTTTGTTTTGAACAAGTCCAATTCCTACGCAGATTGCACACAATGCATACGTAGACGGCCATATTTTATCTTATTGTTTACAGGCCGAATACAATGTGGCTCATCTCCCCGATCAACTAAAAGTACCTTCGCATGATACAATTGAACCACAATAACCAATATCCGTCATCATGGTCTCAAAACCCAAGCATTGATTCAAGCAACTTTTATTGCATTTCACCCCATAAATCCTTCATTTGGCAGATCATTGAAGGCCTAAAAGGGCATTTAAAACTCAAATTTTCTTGTAGGTGGATATTATAAATTTAAAGGTTTCGCAAAAAATACATATAACATGTCCACAGTTCATATATATACCATGGCACATGTCTTTCTCGTCAACACATTGACAACCACCTGTGGCCATTTAAAATCATCATTTCCCTTACCTTCAAGTTGGCTCCCGATATGTCTGAAAATTGTTGTGAATACGAGCTAGTTTAGCAGAGGCTTGAATTCCATGACCCTCTTCTCGGATTTGTTCTTAGGAAACATCAAGGAGAAAGCACATCTCACCTTCCATGCAAACTACTGAATAACAAAAAAGAAGCAGCTTTTGGGTCATCGTACTGCTGGGTTTGCAAGGATATCGAGTGTGATGGCAACAAGAGAAGCCCTCCGACTCGGAATGAATTCAGGTTTGAATTTAGCCCCTCCACATCCTCTGCCTCAACCTCTTAGGTTTAAGGACAAAATAAAAACGATACAATGAACGGCGGATAGACCAAGAAAATGAAAAACAGGAAAGTGATAGGATTTGGAAGAATCTATGGTCCATAAATTTATTTCTATTTCCTTTCCATAAATTTATTTGTATGTAACCAGTTAGGAAATTTGTCAGATCTATGTTCCTCAGAAAAATATACAAAGCAATGATGCTCTGTATATTCTTGTTTGATATCTCATGGGCAGTTAACTGATGAACAACAACTATTAATCCTTCCATTTGGTCCTTCAACCACCTCAATTGGCATCAGATATCATAGATATTGGATTGAGCATCAACGATTCTCTTCGTGAGACCCTCTATCTTTTTTTCACTATCCACTATAATAGTGTAGTCCCAAATCCCTTCAAGGATGCCAATTCCTATACAAACTAGTCAACTAGAGTTGTTGAATACAAATATTCAAAGTGTAGTCACCACCACTAAGATTAATATAATGATGCATCCAGTCAATTAGACATAAAATTACCTGAAATTGAGAGTCTTCATTGGTAACAATTGATAAGCTATGAAGCTTATCTCCTCGAGCATAGGATAAGACATGAAATTTTTTTGACTTCCACAACACCATTACAGAGATAAAATCCTCACAAAGTCTACTACCTCCAGCACAACGAACAGAGTAGTATGACCCATCACAACTCACTTAGTGTCATAGATGATACTCCCTTAAACATAAAACCTCCCACTATTTCCCGCCTTCAAACACCTAGTGTGAAATCCCAAATTTACTAGTAAAATGTGGCCAAGAAGATTCATAAACCCAAACACCAACTGACCTCCACACGACCAGATGCATTAAAAAGACCATACATAGTCGTTTAATGAAGTTAATGCTTGATGAGATATGTATCTTGATTTTGGAGGTATGCTCAAATGCAAAATAAAATCCAGGGGAGCCAACAAGATATAGTTTGGTCCCCATTTTTTTAAAAACCCCCACAAGGCAATTGCGAGGCTTCATTAGCTAGTTTTTCAGCAAGAACATTATGATCTCTCCGCACATGATAGAACTGAACATTCGTAATTTGCAGAAGAAGACTAAGAATGCGCTTGTGAATATTGCCAACTATTTGATCGAAAATCTCTTGTCGATGTCTAGTTTGGTAAATGACAAGGATAGAGTCTCCTATCACCACTAGCGATCAAATTCCTAAATTTATAGTTTCTTTCAATCCTATATAGAGAGGGTATCACTCTACTTATTTATTGGCGCTTCTTCCTAGACCAAATGTGAACGTTTAAACAACATTTCCTCCGACGTAAAAATATAATTCCCCCTCGCGCTTGCCTCCCTACGAGGTGTTACTATTTTCTTAGAACAAGTCTCAAAATACAAAAAAATAATATCGTAAGCATGGTCCATTTAATACCATCTTGGTGAGTATGTTCTCTCAACACATTTAGGTTTCCACATCTAATTATCATATGTTTAAAATCATTCATGGAATTTGATTGTTATTAAATAGAATATTAAATAGAATTTTAAGCAATAACGTGTATAGACAAAATAACACACTATCAAATATTTCATGGTCTCACTTTATAAACTATATGGTCCATAAGATTTTATTGTAATAATTGTGTAGACGTTTCATTATAAGATATATAGAGGTTTATAATTTATTTATTTAAGAGATTAATGTATTTCTATATAATTATTACAAGTATAGGTTCAATATGATTATGATTCATTCAATACACAAATAAAATTTCAATTAAATATATAGATTTCCATACATTTAAATTAGGTGTTAGAGGTTATGCAACTCACATGCCAATGACTTCATTGTTGATTTTTAATTCACACACCATTCATACTTGCTTCACACTTTAATTTAAAAGAAAATGGTCATGTTTACTTATCACTTTCTATTTATTAGTCCTATCCACCTTTTTTAACACCTTTTGATGTAATTGTTAATTTTAATTTTCATATATTTATATAATCAATTTATTTTTGTATGGCTAATTTTATTTTATTTTTTGAAAACATTTAAATATATATATATATATATATATAACATTTAACTATAATGTATAATATTCATGTTGACTTGACTCCAAATGCAACATCCATGGTGGACTAGAACTCCATTAAATTATAATATTCACATTAACGTTACTCCAAATGCAAGATCCATGGCTAACTAAACTCCGATATGCATGTCTAACTTATCCATCATGGATAACTAAATCTCGATATCCATGACTAAGGCCATAATTTTCCGTAACAGGGCTTCGTCTCTTTCGATCGTTTGGCATTGTCTGGAGTCCAAAATTAAGGAAACCATCCTTCTATCCAGCTGGGACAAAAAGGATTCGGAGTTAGTAGGGATGGAAAGGCAGATCCTAGCAGATTGGGGTCTGGAAAATTATGTGAATCTTGCTCCGATTATCCCTAAAACTCTTCCGGTCATTCAAAGCCCGAATCTTTGGATTCCTCCTCCAACTGGTTTCCTGAAACTAAATTTTGACGGAGCCTCAAAGGGTAATCCTGGAAAGGTGGGGTACGGCTTTCTTATCCGTGACCAAAGAGGTCAAATGCTTAGTTTCAGCTATGGTTTCTTGGGCATTGATTCTAACAACACTGCAGAGATTGAAGGATTGATTCAAGGTCTAGACTAGGTCATTGAGAATTTTCATAGGCCGATTATAGAGAAAGGTGACTCACAGATGATTATTATCCTGGATTCCAAACTGCAAAATGGCTCTCAAAGTACCAAGGTCTCGTCCTCTTGGCGTTTGGAAAGAAAAATTGTTGCCCTCAGGACATGTCTCATTAATGGGAATGTTGTCCGTTTCACACATGTAAGAAGGAATGGCAACAAGGTGGCGAATAATCTAGTTTAATTTGGGGGTAGGAACGTGTAAAAATTTGAGAGCAAGTGATTGGAACTTGCTTCCAGACATGACAGCCCGCACCTAGTGTTAAGATCTCATCAATCGCGATCGTACTGGCTTCCATATGGCGGATCGGAATAGTTATTAGTGCTGGCACAAAATCTCTCTAGCACGTGGCGCTTCATGGCTATTATCTCTAATTTATTAGTTATGACCAGATGTGAGATTTATATATGATGGTTTGTGAATATGATTTCATATGTCTAATGGAGGCTGGTATGAATCTTGTCATGTCCGTTGGGGATCAGGTGATGTGTGTTAATGGTGAGTCTGATCAGCAATCCTTGGCGGGGATTGTGTTGTACATTTTTTGGGACATGCTCATCATGACGAGAACTAGTATTAGGATATATATTACGATGCAGGGTGGTGAAATTACTATCAACGGCACGTCGAGCATTCTTTCTATGAATTTCTTTCATTGTCTTGTTAGGGTGTTGATGGGTAATCTCTGGTTTATCAGGATGGGTGATAAAGGCAAGGGAAAACAGATGCAATCATTCTTGGACTCCCATGATCCGGCATCCGGGGCGCAACGTCAGGATTTATGGGAGTCCTGAATGTTTGAATTAGAACTTCCTCAGGACATCCAGAATCGCATCTTTGCGACTGAGTGGAGCTTATGGGCCGAACTTGATAATCAAAAACTGAAAGAGGAATGTAAGAAGGTGAAGGAGTGGATTTTGGACCCTGGTCATACTATGGGGCGTACGATTCTTTATGAAAAATTGGTAGCTGTGTTCTGGGTTATGAAAACTTGGTGGGAAGGGATGAGTGGGACCGTCAGACTAATGACTCGGGTGGTCCTTCTCCAGACCCATGGAAGGCTTCCATCTCTGCCTCGATTCAGCATGTTGAAGCTTCAATTCAGTGTGTTGAAGATAAAGTTGATTTCTTGATTGCCTGTCTAGGTTTTCAATACCCTGCTCCATTGATTCATGGTGTGGCAAAATCATATTTTCCTGGCACTACTCATAGCAGTGGCCAGGACTTATCCTATATTTTGCTGTAATGTTTCTCTAGGGGTCGATGGTCTTTTATGATTTTGGTTTTTTTGGGGGGCTTTCTGATGCTCATCATCTTGGCTCTTCTCTTGTTCAATTATATGTTTTATCGGCTTCAAAGTGGTCTGTTCTTATGGATGGCTTTTCTCTTCCTTCTAACTGTGTTCATCACATCTGGCGATTTTATGAACTGGTCTGTGCCGTCTAGCTTATGTGTTTCGTCTAGCTTATGCACTGCTTTAAGAAGTGTTCTTTATATCTTTATTTAGTTTCTCTGGATTCTCACAAGATGGTGGTAGGTTTTTAGATGCTTGTATTTTTGGGATGATGCATTGATTATCTCGTTATTGTGTGGTAAATGATCCTTCAGGGTTTCTAAATCATATGGGGCCTGAGTCTGTGGGAGTTATGACTGTAATACTGGGTGCCAATTTGGCTATGTTCGAGCTTCTTCAGAAGCTAGTCTGATCTCTTTTAGCTTGAGTCTATGGGTTGGGTAAGTAGTGAATTTTTTCAATGATAAGAGATAGTTGGGGGTCTGGGCAGTTTTTAAGTAGTATTATCTTTTTGCTTCAATCATGCTTAAGATGGGAAGAAGTTGACTATGTTCTTTGTAAATGGTTTTAGAAGGCCTTTCTTCTTATTATTAATGTGAATACTATACTTACAAAAAAAACATGGAAACTAGCATGTGAAACAATTATCATTTCTTGTCAATATAGATTCACCACAAAGCAGTTAAGAGATCTAGATTCCCATACTACAATCTATTCAATTTTCCTATGTGGGACATATATGAGAGGCTATTGGCTAAGAGAAGTTTGACATTTGTAGATATTTAATCTCTATATTTTGTGTTGCTAATATTTTCTTATTCTTCATTACTTTTTGAGATTATTTAAATATTCTCCAAACTAAACTTAAAAAGTAAAAATAATCAACAAAAGCAAAAGTTAAAGCTTAAAAAGCATTTTTTTAAAACAATTAATAATTTTTACAAATATAAAACTTAAACCTATACTTGACTTTATACGCAATAAAATATAACCATTAATAATAAAAATACATATTTGGCAATTAATAAGATCTATTACCAAACATGAATGATGGAAACCCAATGTCACCATCCTTTGATTTCGTAATAAACTTTATGGAATAGCAATTTGGAGTAAAAAAAAATTCATGATTAAGTTAAGAAAAACACAAGTCTTGAATCTCTGAGAGCCGAGGGCGGTGATCAAGGCGTTCTGTAAGGAAGGAAGAATTCATAGTGGTTTCAACAAGAGAATACTAGAAATCTAGGTCAGAATCGTTGGTCTGGTCCAAAGACGAGCTATTCTGGTCCTTGGATGGGTGATCCTGCGAACGGGGGGACTCTTTCCCCTGTTTAGAGCGTGGGCATGGAAGCAGAGAAGGAAAAGGGCAAAAGGCCAATCTCTGACTCCCAATTGGGGGAACCAGGAGAAGGCACAAGCGAAACAATCAAAGAAAGCCTGGCAAAGGAAGGGAATAGAAGAAATGGACAATGTCTATCGAAATCAAAGACCATTCCGAAGTTACAAATTAAATCGACCAAAATCAGAGAAGACATCACTTACATGAAGGAGCGAGCTCTCATAGGGAAATTCGTAGGGATCTGGCCCTCGAAGAAGACCCTGACATGGTGGATTAATACCACATGGAAACCTCAGGGCCACTACAACCTACAACTAGGAGCGAAAGGATTCTTCACTGTAATCTTCTTCAACGAGGAGGACAAAAACAGGATCCTGGAAAGTGGACCATACTTCTATAACTCAGTGGGTATGTTCTTGAGACCATGGAGAGAAATATTTAACCCAGACAATGAGAACCTTACAATTGCACCGGTTTGGATCAAAATGTACTCTCTCCCTATAGAGTACTGGGCAGAAGACATCCTGACCGAGATTGGGAATCTGCTGGGGAACTTTGTTAAAGTTTCAGTGCAGACTAGGAAAAGAAGATACACTTCTTATGCCATGATTGGTATCTACCTTGACATCTTCAAAGATCTCCTTGACCAAATAGATCTGACATGGGAAGACGAAAACTGGTTCCAAGCAATAGATTATGAACAGCTGCGGTTCAAATGTAGAAGATGCCATGAACACAGCCACCTATTTAGAGACTGCCCACAAAACAAGAGACCAGGGGGAACAAGAGAACAAAAAAATCAAGAAGCGGGGGCATTCACAAAGGTTTGAAACAAGAAGCGAGCAGTCAAGAAATACCAGGGACCTGAAACCGTCACGAAGATCCAAACTCAAAACAGGCATGAAATTCTTCAAGAACCTCAAGAAGTAAGGAATCCTGTCATTTTAACAAGTATCTAGTCTCAACTCGAGAAGCCAAAAGAAGTGGATGAATCTAAGGTTAGAGATTCGTAGGATATGCTCAAACCTTCCCAAGGAAGAGATCCTAACCCCACGAGCCAGGTCCAAGAAGAAAATAAAACATTAAAAGAAGATACTAGTAATACTCAGAGGACAGGGGATGAAGATATGGATTTAGGAGGCTTAGATCTAGTAGGGTTAGAGTCAGCTTGCTCAGATAAGGCATCGGAGAGGATTGTCCCGCAACAAATCACCTTGTTGGAAAAAATGATAATTAAAGCAAAAGCAATGAAATATTTGGGGGTCTCGGTGGAATCACTGAAGGACCCAGATGGAAAGAAAAAAGCTAAGAAAGAAACCCGATGCAGACATAGTAATGTACAAAGAATCCAAATGATTTGAGCCCAATTGGTGGCTTCTAGGCAGTATCCAGCCATAGATGCAGCCCTATCCCCCACTAATATATAGGTTACCAATGTTGATCACATCTTGGAACATTAGAGGTTGTAGAAGTACCCTGAAGACTCGTCTTCTAAGGAGAAATATAGAGTTGGAGAATCCAGGTGTGGTGTTTCTGCAAGAAACAAAATGCTCTGAGTCCGACTTAAGAAGTATAGGGGGGGACTTAGAAAGGATGTGAGGTGGTAGTTGTGGATGTTATCAAAGCAGCGGGACGAATTGGTATTTTATGGAACCCAAGGGAGGTCCACCTCTACAACTTCACGACAACTCAACACTCCCTATCAGCGGCTTTTCACATCATAAGGACGAACATCAGGGGCTTCCTAACCAATGTGTACGGTCCTCCTATGGTGAAACAAAAAGTGCAGTTTTTAGACTCTTTGGGGATGCTTTCCCTGTCAAAAGACAAACCCTGGATTATAGGAGGAGACTTCAACTTGATCAGAAGTCTGCAGGAAAAGAAAGGGGGGATCCGTCAAATAAACCCTATATCTGAAAGGTTCAATGAAGTGATTGATAACCTCAACCTGGTTGATGTCAGAACTACTAACGGCAATATTACTTGGAACAATAAAAGAATAGGTGATCGAGGCATAGCATGTAGGCTTGATCATTTTTTGGTTTCGGAGTCAGTTATAATGAACAGGGGAGAACTGAGAGCATCTGTACTCCCCTCTGTCGGCTCTGACCACTGGCCTATCAAGATGGAATGGGAAAATGTGGGCCCTAACCTTCGCAAACCCTTCAGATTCAAGAATTTTTGGTTGCTTCAGCTAGAATTCCAAGAAAAACTGAAGGAATGGTGGGAAAAAATTCCGATCATCAAAGGAACTAAGATGTACCAATTCCAGCAAAAGTTAAAAATCCTTAAAACTAGCATCAAAAAATGGAATAAATAAACGTTTGGCAATATTTTCCAGGAGAAAAAGGAGCTTGACTGTAAAATCAAAGAGGTCCAAAATCAGGGCATGTAGTTTGGTTTCACGCCTGAGATTAGAGAGAAGGAATGAATGTTGATTCAGGAATTCAGCCAGTGGGAACATCAAGAGGACTTATACTGGAGTCAAAAAGCCAAAGTGTAATGGCTTCAGGAAGGAGAACGAAACACTAGTTTCTTTCACAAATCGGCTATTCATCATAGGCAAAGCAACCGACTGGCAAGACTGCAAATGGAAGAAGGCCATGTGGTGGAAACACAGGAAGAGCTAGAAAGGACATTGAATTCCTTTTTATCTACTGTACTAGAGGAACTCGATGAAGACAGAGCATCCTCCCAAAGAGAAGTAATAAGGCATATTCCTCAGGTTATTATGGAAGAACACAATCTTCTCTTGATGAAACCTATTGAGATGGAGAAATTCGAGGAAGCGGTCAAGCAAATGGCGAAAGATAAAGCATCAGGCCCGGATGGATTCACTACTAATTTCTTCCATTCTTGTTGGGATTGGTTGAAAGAGGAGGTATGGGCGATCGTGGAGGACTCGAGAAAATCGGGCACTATCCTGAAAGTGCTAAATGCGACTTTCCTGATGCTCATACCCAAAGAGACAGGAACGAAAGACCCAGGGAATCTAAGACTTATAGCTCCTTGCAATTTCATTTACAAAATTGTTTCCAAAACCATTGCTAATCGCCTTCGCCCGCTGCTACCCCTTATTATCTCCCCGGAACAAGCATGGTTTGTGGAAGGTAGACAGATTTTGGATGGTATCATCCTCATTCATGAAACTATCCACTCGATCAAAATCGAGAAAATCCCAGGTATGCTTCTTAAATTAGACTTGTCTAAGGCTTATGATAAACTAAATTGGGATTTCTTAGCAGGTATGCTAAGGGTGTTCATATTCTCATATCAATGGACTTGATGGGTTATGAACCTGGCTTCCACAGATTTCTTCTCTATCTTGGTTAATGGTTCTCCCGTTATGCCCTTCCAGTGCTCTCGATGTATCATACAAGGCGACCCATTATCCCCCTTTCTGTTCATCATAGTTGTTGAAGGTCTGGGCAAAATGCTCAAGAACCTCCGAATGGAAAACAAGATTAAAGGTTTGATAATCACAGAAGATGTAAAACCGAAAACTCACCAACAGTTTGTCGATGACACCATGCTCATGGGACCATCAACGGTCCATGAGGCCCATGGAATCAAGGAGGGGCTGGATACCTTCTTGGAGGCAAGTGGCTTAGAAATCAACAAGACCAAATCTTGGGTGTACTTCTTTAATACTCCAAAAATAGCGAGAAGGAATATTTTAAGAATTCTAGGCTTCTCGGAGGGCGGGCTTCCTTCCAAATACTTAGGAGCTCCGCTGGCAGAGTCGACCATAAAACAAATCTCACGGAAGGACCTTCTGGACAAACTAAAATAGAAACTCGGCCTATGGACATTCAGAGCCCTTAATTTCCCCAGCATACTCATTTTGGTTAAATGTGTCCTACAGGCGATGCCTTTCTACCTTTTCTTGGTCCTGGCAGCCCCAAAATATGTGATAAAGCAAATTAGGAATAGCGGCTCAAGAAAACAGAGATCTAATCCAAAGACATAGCTTTTGGGAGGTTAGAGATGGGAATTCGGCCAGATTCGTCAGTGAGGCATGGAACCAGGAGCCGAGCATAGAGACCTGAGCGGATATCCCGATTATGATATCTCACCCCCAACTCCACCAGCTTCAATCTGTGAATGAATTTTGGGACCTGGACTCTCCAGATAGGGTTTTTAGGAAGTGGAAAAGAAATGAATGGTGGCAAAGTCCAACACCATCGGAAGATATTAATAACTTCTATAGCGACCTATGCTCCAGAAGGATACCTTGGCACGAAAGGTAGGATAAAATCAGATTGGGGGTACTCCAACCTGGGAAGGTTCAACATTAAGGAGGCTATAGGAATTATGAATGAAAATCATAGACAGGAAAAAGAAGAGAAATGGACAAAAATCTGGAGAGGGAATTGGTGGCCCAAAATAGCCGCTTTTTGTTGGTTGGTTATAAAAAGAAGGATCCTCACCTAGGATAATATTCAAAAACGTGGTCTAGTGGGCCCTTCGCGATGCAGTTTATGAAAAAAAAACATTGAAACTATAAATCACTTGCTTGATGAATGCCGGTAGCCTCTGAGATCTGGGACAAAGGAAGTAGGATGTTCAAAAACAACGCCAGGCAAGAAGGAAGACCAGATCTTACAATTGCTGAATGGCCCAAAAACAGATTCAAAAACAAAATTCTAAACAGAATCTGGGAACTATACCCAAGATTTGTGGTTTGGGAAATATGGAAAACCTGTAACCAAAAAAAAATTGAAAACAGGAAATGCAGAACAGAAGAATTGTGAGAAATTCTAGGAGCTCACATCAAGGAAACCATAACACTCACACCTTGGTCAGCAAAAGACCTTGAAGTAGACTCTACAGAAAAACAAATTCTTCAGAATTGGGGATAAATCAAATACCTTAGAATAATTTGTGGCTCTGCAATTCGGCCCAGCAAACGATCAGTGTGGAATTCTAGCAGAAACCTCCATCGGGCGCTTTCAAATTGAATTTTGATGGGGCCGTCAAAGGAAACCCCAGCCCTGCTATCTATGGGGGAGTAATTAGCGACTCCCATGGTATAATTCTTAGTCTCTACTGGGGAAGCCTCGGTTCAGGTACTAATAATCTGGCAGAGCTGGACGGATTGATAAATAATGTCACATGGGCGATTCAAAACCAGAGAACACTGCTGATAGTCAAGGGAGACTCAATGGTAATAATCAACCTCGTGCGGAGAATCATGCATGGGGTGACCATAAACCGGGTTTCTCACAATTAGAGGTGGAAAGGCCGGTTCTCGACGCTCAGGGAAAGACTCAGTAACACTCCTGCGCTAAGCTTCTCTCACATCAAAAGGTCTGGGAATAAGGTGGCAGACATCCTTGCGGATGAAGGAGTGGGAAAGGCATGTTATTTCCATGTTGAAATCAACTTGGACAAATTGAATAGGCGATGATGGGAGAAGTGTGAAGAGGCTGCAGATGGTGATGTTGGTGGGACCGACCAGGTTCTCTCCCCGAGACGTGACAGGTGGACGATCTTTAGATCTCACGCCTCTTCTCATGAAATCTTCCCCTTGGCACGCGGTAGTTCCACTCGTTCGGGATCCTTGATCGAAAGCCACGTGACGCGACATGCAGACACCGACAGCCATTGCTTGTAGTCAGGATGGAGGGATGTTGAGGTGATAGCTCATCCACTTGACATTAATCTCACGCGATCAGAAGGTAGAGGCAGTACAGCTGCCGAGCATGCAAATGAACGAGATGACGAAGATGAAAGGCCAGAGTCCGTAACGCCGGCAGATCAGGGCTCAGGTTCATGTCTTTAAAGGTGGATCCAACTCAGACCCACATGAGGCATGCATCTCCGAAGGACGGCTCTAGATGATTAACTGGTGGTGAGAATTCAATCATGGGTACTACTTATTCTTTCGTCATCCATAGGAGCACCAAAAGGCCATTAAATATGGATACAAGGGATAATCTCTCACATGTTTCTGGGATGGGAGAAGGTATAGGAGAATTAATCACCGCAAGACGACTCTTTCCCGCGGCCCAAATTGGAAACAGGGGAGAAAGTAGAGAATTTATAGCTCTTCCGCCAAGCACATCAGGCCAGCTATTTATAGATAAGAGGAAGGGGAGAAGACAATCTACGCCAAGATTTTTCAAACCCTTTTCATTCTTCCTGGGGTTATCTGGATCAAAGTTTCGTTGTTTATCATGTATCACCAAGGGAGTCGTAGAAGTGACCAAAGTGTTAGCACTTCCCTGATGGTGGGTTCAGCCAGAGGTTCCTCCTCGGCCGCGAATGGGCCAGCCCCTATGTCGTTCAATTCGGGATCCCAATACATGGCAGAGATTCTGGCAAGGGTGGAAGCATTAATAGTTATCAAAGAGACGGAGCTAATTGAGGAGTACAAGACTCACTAGGGTAGACCGCTCATAGCGAGCCCGTTTGGACGAGACGTATCCTTCTGGCGAGGGAAATCCAAGCCAACCTCCACCTGGAGAGAGGTATCAAAGAAGCATTGATGAGCATCAGGAAAGGCCAGCAAGAGGTTGTTGCTGGCTTCCACATGCTAGAGTCGCTGGCAAATGATCCGCAGGGAAGAATTGGAGAATACCCCGCAATATTTTCAGTAGTAAAGATTCGCTTGGCGCAGCATCCCCATAGATGGCTGAGCTTGAATATAACTTTTTTGTAACTTTTTGTACCATCAGTAATATGAAGTCCTCTGCTTATTAACAAACAAAACAAAAAAACACAAGTCTTCACAATGAACTCTTTATGTAAGTGTAACTTAAAGAAATGTGTATCAAAGATTCAAAATAGAAACCTTGAGAATCGAAAAGTAGGCATATAATTATGTATAAAGATAAATTTATTAGAAAAAAAATCTTATTTTTCTAAGTTTAAAACTATTTATCAATTTTATATTAATAATTTAACTCTTATTTATGAAATTTAGATTCAAAAAACTAAAGAAATTTACACATATGGGTTTCAGATACAGACTTACAACATTATAATGATAAAGGGTTCTGAATTTTGAACGTATCATTTTAATTACAATTCTAATAACTTTTTAATGTCACTTAATATCAATTCTAAAAAAATATTAATTTGTATTTATTAATAATTTCAACCATTTTAATTATAATTCTATTAACTTCTTAATGTCACTTAATATCAGTTGTACATGAAAAATGCTTTTGACCGAGTAAAACTCCCCTTTCTCTTTCAAGTTCTTCTTTCTTTTGGATTTAGTGTTGAGTTTGTGAATCTAATCAAATCTTGCACATATAGGTCTTGGATTGCTCCTCTAGTCAATGGTAGACCCACAAAAAAAATTCGTGCTTCAAGAGGTATTCACCAAGGATGCCCAATGTCTCCCTTTCTTTACATCTTGATGGTTGAAACCCTCAGCAGAAAAATTTCGGCTGATAAAGAAGTCGGTTGCATTCCGGGCATAAAAATAGCCAGGGGTGTGGACCCAATAAACCATGCCCTTTTTGTTGATGATTCTCTCCTTCTAGGAGGGGCCTCTTTGAATATTGCTCATGCCTTCAATGAAATCCTTCAAAAGTTCTGTCTTATTTCGGGAGCCTTGATCAATAACAAAAAAATTGTCATGTATGGCTGGAATGTAGATCATTCGGAAATACTCAGAATTGCTAACTCCTTGGATTTCCCTATATTTGATAAGTGGAAGAAGATAAAATATTTGGAGCTTCCTTTAACTCTTTGTGCAAGCCCTTCTTCTCTCTGGCTTGAAGTAATAGCTAAGTTAAAATCCAAAATCACTTCTTGGGGTGGTCAATGATTAACCAGGGCAGGAAAACTGATTTTGATAAAGGCAGTACTTTCAGCATTTCCCATATTTCAATCCTCATTGTTGCTTGCCCCTAAGTCTATTTCATCTCAAATATCTAAAATTTTGAGATATTTTCTCTGGAATGGTGGCAAAGGAAATCAGAACAAGATGCATCTAGTAAGCTGGGATATCCTTAAAAGGCCTATTTCAGAAGGTGGACTACAAATCCGTGACCCTGGTTTGGCTAATCTAGCATTGGGAGGTAAACTCATATGGAAGATATATGTGGTTAAAAACCACCCTGTCAGTAATATTTTTAGGATGAAATATCTTCAGGGATACTCATTGAGAAACTTATCAAATTATAGCACCCCCATAGGAACAGCTATATGGAATTCTTTCCAAAGAGGAATTGACAAATTCAATCAACAACTCTTCAGAATCCCTGGAAATGGGAAGAGGATCCTTCTCTCGGAGGATAAAATCTCAGGAAAACCTCCTCTTTCTTCTGTCATTCTGCTAGAAGAGATCAAGAGTTTCTTATCTAACAAAGGTTTTCTTCGTTTGGTGGATATCTACTCATGGGATAGCACTGGAAACTGGGCAGGATGGTCTTTTCCTGAGCTCCCAGTACATCTCAGCTCTCAAAAAATTACTTTGCTTTCCTTCCTATCAGGTCTAGCTCCAGTTCATCGCTCCCTTAAAGACAAATGGGGTTAGGGTAGGTCCGGAAATTACTCATTTGCAAAAGGTTTCTCTTAATTACAAGTGCCACTTCCATTAAGCGCCACTACCTTCCCAAGGTAAAAAATTTCACATGGTTGCTTATGCACAATAAAGTGCTGACATGCGAAAATATGCTAAAACATGGATTTTTTGGACCCTATCGTTGTGGTTTATGTAATTCAATTGCTAAGTCGACAGACCATCTCTTATTAGACTGTGTATTTTCTAAAGAGGTGTGGGAACTTGTTCTCTGCGGCTCTAAAATCTCTCCCCCGGGAATTTCTTCTATCATCACATTTTTTCTTTCCTGGATTGAGCGTTGTCCTCAAAAAAGTGAGAAATATTCTGATTATTTCAAGCTTTGGATTCTAATTCCAAAATGCACATGGAGGAAACTCTGGATCGCCGCGAACAATTGGATCTTCAGCAACCAGGCTACGACCCCTCAGTTCGTGGCTAACAGCATCAAATTGTTAATTGTTGAATCTGCAAGATGCCTTTCATCCTCTTCATCTCTGCCCTCAGTGTTTTTATCTTGGTTGGGACCCTCATGAACAACAACGAGAAAAATGGTATGCGTTAAACCTGTCAGTTCTCCCTGGCGTTTTCATGGTAGTGCTAATGCTTTTAAGAAAATATGGATGAGTTCCTCTCCGATGACAATTTTCTTTGATGGTGCATCCAAGGGAAATCCTGGGATCTCTGGAGGTGGGGGTGTGGTTTTCTCTCCAAATAGACTGATTGAATCCAGTTTTAGCTGTGGTCTAGGAGTCATATCAAATAACCATTCTCAATGTTACAGCCTCCTCATGGCATGTCAGATAACAAAGGAGAAAGGATACCAGTCAATCCATATTTTCGGCAATTCTAAGATGTTGATCAAAGTTTTAAATTGAGCTGATCAATTATATAATTATGTCGTGAATCAAATTTTGCTTAGAATTCAAACTATTCTGAAAAATTTCGAAGGGGCCGCATCTTTCCATATTCTTTGGGATCTAAATTCTCTTGGAGACTATTTGGCTAATAAAGCTTGTCTTCTAACTAAAGTCACCCTTTGCATCTCCAGAGAAGCCAACTTTTTTCACCAAATTCCGTAATTTGTATTCAAATAAGCTGCAAATTGTTTATTATGAGAGATTCATTCTTTAAAACTGATTTTCTGGAAGCATTTCGTATAATTGGTTGTTTGGCATTTGTGACCTACCATAAAAATAAAAATAAATTACCCTTTTTTATTTAATAAAAAAAAGTCACTTAATATCATCTTAAAAATTAATTAATTTGTATTTATTAATAATTTTAAATTCTGATAACTTCTTAATGTTACTTAATATCATCTCAAAAAATTATTAATTTGTATTTATTGATAATTTTATATTATAATAAAAAAACTATTGTAATTTCTAACTCATCAAAAATATTAATTTATATTTATTAATAATTTTATATTATAAAAAAATAATTATAAATTCTAACTCATCAAAAATATTATAAAATATTTATAAATAATTTTATATTATAAAAAAAATTATAATTTCTAACTCATCAAAAATATTATAAAATGTAAAAATAAAGCAATATAAGCTCAAACTCAGGGGTTTTTTTCTTTTCTTTTCTCAGTCTGCCTCTACATTTGGCGGAGATTAAAGAACCGGAGAGAAAATTCAAGTTATTGTAGCAAGTACCAAATTCAAAACTCACATATACAATTTTTTTTTACGGCAAGGAAAATTAAAAATTGTCAAATTCAGACCTCATTGTTTTTATTATGCAGTTTACACAGGGTTTTCACACCGATTTGGGATACGTCAATGTCAAAAGTCGGAAATACTATCTTCGACATTTCTTTATTTGAAAATAGGAAACTTCGGAAATCGAAAATGTCGCAAATCGCATCTTGCGGAATTCGAAATTGGACCATATGGTGTTTCTGCAATTCTATTGGTAATTGCTGATTTTTAATTTTGTTACGTCACGTCGTGGTTAAATTTCACAATTATTATATCCCGTAATTGGGCAGGGACAGAGCATGGACTTTAGGTGCGGAAAAAGTTTGCATGGAGTTTATCAGTTAGGTGCATGTTTTGAAAACGCTCAGGCTTTATTTTGTCTGTTCATATGGATTTGATCGGTACAGTCTTTTGTTGCCAGGTGTATTGTGTGTTTTGATGGCACTTCTATGTGTTGTTGTGCCTCAATGGATTGATGGACTCAATGGATTGATTTTCAATTGTGAATCCTTCTTTCTAGTTGTTGTTTACCGTGTTTTTTCGATATGTGGCTTTCATGTTTTCACTACACTTCTATATGTTTTCCTAAACGACCTGTGCTGGAAATTATTTTCAATTGAGTTTTTGGGTTTAGGCTATTATTTTTCTGCAGCGCTTTTGTGCATTTAAAATGTCTTTTTGGCATCAATTTGGTCATGGTTTTGTTTGACTACTAGTTCAGGTGTTTCTCAATGAAAGAAATTGTCCCAAAAGATTCCTCGTCTCCCTGGCCATTAACATCCCGACATGTGTCACCTGGTTATTGGCGAGATTAATCGTTAAACTTTTCGGTTATTATATCCCGTAATCCGGCACAGACGGAAGAAGGTGACATGGAGTTGATCGGTTGGTTATTTGTGTCAAGATTTATTCTGTATGTCCGTATTCTTTCCACGTAAGCTCTTCCTCTGCCAAGTCCATGCTTATCTTAAATTTGTTATGCATTTTTTTTTTCGGTTTGCCTCTACATTTGGCAGAAATTAAAGAACCAGAGAGAAAATTCAGGTTATTGCAGCAAGTACCAAATTCAAAACTCACATATACAAAAAAAAATTATGGCAAGGAAAATTAAAAATTGTCAAATTTAGACCTCATTGTTTTTTTCACGTAGTTTACACAGGGTTTTCACACCGATTTGGGATATGCCAATCTCAAATCGGAAATACTATCTTCAACATTTCTTTATTTGAAAATAGGAAACTTTGGAAATTGGAAATGTCACAAATCGCATCTTGCGGAATCCGAAATTGGACCATATGGTGTTTCTGCAATCCTATTGGTAATTACCGAATTTTAATTTTGTTACGTCATGTCGTGGTTAAATTTCACGGTTCTTATATCCCGTAATTGGCCAGGGATGGGACTTTAGGTGCGGAAAAAGCCAGCATGGAGTTGATCGGTTAGGTACATGTTCCGAAAAAGCTCAAGATTTATTTTGTTTATTCATATGGATTTGATCGGTACCGTCTTGTTTTGCCAAGTGTATTGCGTGTTTTGATGACACTTCTATGTGTTGATATGCCTGAATGGAATGATGAACTCAATGGATTGATTTTCAATTGTGAATCCTTCTTTCCAGATGTTGTTTACTGTGTTTTTTCGACAGGTGGCTTTCGTGTTTTCACTACACTTCTATATGTTGTCCTAAACGACCGGTGCTGGAAATTATTTTCAATTGAGGCTTTGGGTTTAGGATATTATTTTTCTGCAGCACTTTTGTGCACTTAAAATGTCATTTTGGCATCAATTTGGTCATGGTTTTGTTTGACTACTGGTTCAGGTGTTTCTCAATGAAAGAAGTTGTCCCAAAATATTCCTCGTCTCCCTGGCCATTAACATCCTGACATGTGTCGCCTGGTTATTGGCGACATTAATCGTTAAACTTACCGGTTATTATATCTCGTGATCCGGCAGGGACGGAAGAAGGCGGCATGGAGTTGATCGGTTGGTTATTTGTGTCAAGCTCTATTCTGTCTGTTCATATCCTTTCCGCGTAAGCTCTTCCTCTGCGAAGTCCATGCTTATCTTAAACTCGCTATGCATTTTTTTTCGGCATGCCTCTACATTTGGTGAAGATTAAAGAACCAGAGAGAAAATTCAGGTTATTATAGCAAGTACAAATTCAAAACTCACATATACAAAAAAAAATTATGGCAAGGAAAATTAAAAATTGTCAAATTCTAACCTCATTGTTTTTTTCATGCAATTTACACAGGGTTTTCACACCAATTTGGGAAACTTCAATGTCCAAAGTCGGAAATACTCTCTTCGACGTTTCTTTATTTGAAAATAGGAAACTTTGAAAATCGAAAATGTCACAAATTGCATCTTGCAGAATCCGAAATTGGACCATATGGTGTTTCTGCAATCCTATTGGTAATTGCCGATTTTAAATTTTTTTACGTCACGTCATGGTTAAATTTCATGGTTCTTGTATCCCGTAATTGGGAAGGGACGGAGCATGGACTTTAGGTGCGGAAAAAGGTGGCATGGATTTGATCGGTTAGGTACATGTTCTAAAAATGCTCAAGCTTTATTTTGCCTGTTCGTATGGATTTGATCGGTACCGTCTTTTTTCGCCAGGTGTATTGCATGTTTTGATGACACTTCTGTGTTGTTGTGCCTGAATGGATTGATTTTCAATTGTGAATCCTTATTTCCAGTTGTTGTTTACCGTGTTTTTTCGACAGGTGGATTTTGTGTTTTCACTACACTTCTACATGTTGTCCTAAATGACCGGTGCTGGAAATCATTTTCAATTGAGGCTTTGGGTTTAGGCTATTATTTTGGCACTTTTGTGCATTTAAAATGTCAGTTTGGCGTCAATTTGGTCATGGTTTTGTTTGATTGTTGGTTCAGGTGTTTCTCAATGAAAGAAGATGTCCCAAAAGATTCCTCGTCTCCATGACCATTAACATCCCGACATGTGTCACCTGGTTATTGGAGAGATTAATCGTTAAACTTTTCGATTATTATATCCCATGATGCAGCAGGGACGGAAGAAGGCGGCATGGAGTTGATCGGTTGGTTATTTGTGTCAAGCTTTATTCTGTCTGTTTGTATTCTTTCCCTGTAATCTCTTCCTCTGCCAAGTACATGCTTATATTAAACTCGCAATGCGTTTTTTTTTTTTTCGATCTGCCTCTACATTTGGCGGAGATTAAAGAACTAGAGAGAAAATTCAGTTTATTGTAGAAAGTACCAAATTCAAATTCACATATACAAATTTTTTATATGGCAAGGAAAATTAAAAATTGTCAAATTCAGGCGTCATTGTTTTTTTCATGCAGTTTACACAGGGTTTTCACATCGATTTGGGATACGCCAATGTCGAAAGTTGGAAATACTATCTTCGACATTTGTTTATTTGAAAATAGGAAACTTCAGAAATCGAAAATTTCACAAATCACATCTTGTGGAATTCTAAATTTGACCATATGGTGTTTCTGCAATCCTATTGGTAACTGCTGATTTTTAATTTTGTTACATCATGTCATGGTTAAATTTCGCGGTTCTTATATCCCATAATTGGGTAGGGACGGAGCATAGACTTTAGGTGTAGAAAAAGGCGTCATGGAGTTGATTGGTTAGGTACATGTTCTGAAAACACTCAAGCTTTATTCTATCTATTCGTATGGATTTGATCGGTACCATCTTTTTTCGCCAGGTGTATTGCGTGTTTTGATGACACTTCTATGTGTTGATGTGCCTGAATGGATTGATTTTCAATTGTGAATCATTCTTTCCAGTTGTTGTTTACTGTGTTTTTTCAACAGGTGGCTTTCGTGTTTTCACTACACTTCTATATGTTTTCCTAAACGACCGGTGCTGGAAATTATTTTCAATTGAGGCTTTGGGTTTAGGCTATTATTTTTCCGCAGCTCTTTTGTGTGTTTAAAATATCATTTTGGCGTCAATTTGGTCATGGTTTTGTTTGACTGCTAGTTCAAGTGATGAAAGACACTTTGCCAATGTCTCTTCATTCACATTAATGCTTCATCGATGCATTGTTGTTCCATTAATGCAATAAACTTTGTCATTTTTTATAAACATGGGGTTGTATCTTCAATTTTGCTCATCTATTGACGATCTACAAGCTCTTCTTACAATATTTCATTTATCGCGCTCACTGCTACACCGCCTTTGCTTTCCACATATAAAGACGCCTTCAAGTAATGACTATTTGTTATCGTTTGTTGTGTTCCATCTACACTCTGAATTTCCATGAGAAGATTTTGAAGTTTGCTAAATTTGCTGAATTTGCATGTAATCGTTCATTCTTCATTTAGTCTGCTTATTAGATGGTCAAACATCATTGCTGCGTTTTAATTGAATGTGACTCTTGATTTGTTGCAAAAAGATTGTGGCATGTATTGGTTATGTCATGCCTGTCAATAAAATCTTAGCTATTAATTTTTTGCCTAATTTAAAATGTTGCTTATGAGTTAGTGAAGCACCGTTCCTGTCTTTGAATTGATTGTTAAAATAGTCATAAACTTATCGGAGGAATAAATTTTGCGAAAATAATAAGAATAGTGAAAATTGGGATTTGGAAATCTGAAATGTCTGAAATATGAATGCCGACATGTTCCTATTTGAACACATACGATTTATTTATATTTTACAAAATTTGATATCGGAATATAGCATGTTTCTTATTGCTACAAATTACAAGATAGATTTCTAAACACCGAAGTGTCGGAAATTGGAAATAGGAACATGGGCATATTTGTATTTGAACACATAGGATTTATGTATATGTCGCAAAATCAGAAGATTTTGAAACTTGCTAAATTTGCAATTATTGCTTACTTCTTCGTTTAGTCTACTTATTAGGTGGTGAAACACTGTTGTTGTATTTTAATTGAATGTGACTCTTGCTTTGTTGCAAAATTATTATGCAATGTATTGGTATTCGTTCATTCTTCATTTAGTCTGCTTATTAGATGGTCAAACACCGTTGCTGAGTTTTAACTAAATGTGACTCTTGCTTTGTTGCAAAAATATTGTGGCATGTATTCATTATGTCATGCTTGTCAATAAAATCTTAGCTATTAGTTTTTTGCCTAATTTAAAACATTGCTTATGAGATAGTGAAACATCGTTCCTGTGTTTGAATTGACTGTTAAAATAGGCATAATCTTATGGAGGAATAACTTTTGTGAAAATAATAAGAATAGTGAAAATAAAGCGTGAAAATCAGGATTTGGAAATCTGAAATGTCTAAAATAGGAATACTGACATGTTACTATTTGAACACATACGATTTCTTGATAAGTTGCAAAATTTGATATCGGAATATAGCATGTTCCTTGTTGCTACAAAATATGAGATAGATTTCTAAACACTGAAGTGTCATAAATTGGAAATAGGAACATGGAAATATTTGTCTTTGAACACATAGGATTTATGTATATGTCGCAAAATCGAAAGATTTTGAACCTTGCTAAATTTGCAGCTATTGCTTACTTCTTCCTTTAGTCTGCTTATTAGATCGTGAAACACCGTTGATGTGTTTTAATTGAATTTGACTCTTGCTTTGTTGCAAAAGTATTATGCAATGTATTGGTTATGTCATGCCCGTCAATAAATTGTCAGGTATTAGTTTTTTGTCTATTTTAAAATGTTCCTTATGAGATGGTGAATCACCCTTCATGTGTTTCAATTGATTCTTACTGCCTTATTGGCTTGCTGTATGTTGCAAAATCATCCATCTTCCGATTGCCGGTTGCAAAACATAAGACCTAAATTTCCCAATTCTGAAATGTCAGAAATTTACAATAAGAACATAGACGTGTTTGTATTTGAACATGTACAATTTTCGGAATCAAAAATATCAGTTATTCGAAAACATTGAACATACAATTTCTGCAATTGTAAATGTCGAAAAATCGGAAAATATACTTTTTCGAGTTCACAAAACGTAAACAAATTAAATATGTATTTCAGTTTAAATGTTATTTATTCAAATGTATCTATAGATCGAAAATCAATAAATAACATAAAAATAAATGAGACAAATGCTTTTCCGATTTCCGCATTCAAAAATCGGAAATCAGAGCAATACACTTGCGAGAAAAAATGGTATGAGTTTTTTCATTTAGGATCTTTGATTTGTTTGAACTTGAACTTAAATTAGGTAAAATTGGCCATTTTCATTTCTAAATCTCGGAAAAGAAAAATAGGAACATCGACATGTTTGTATTTCAACACATCAGATTTCTGGATATGTTGCAAAATCAGAAATCGGAATATATCATGTTCCGTATTGGAAAACATAGGAACATAGACTTGTTCGTATTTGAACATGTACAATTTCCAGAATCCGAAATATTGGTTATTCAAAAACATAGAACATACGATTTCTGTAATCGTAAATGTTGAAAAATTGGAAAATATGATTTTCCCAATTCGTAAAACGTAAACAAATTAAATATGCATTTCAGTTCAAATGTTATTTATTCAAATGTATCTACGGATCAAAAATCAAGAAATGACATAAAAATAAATGAGACAAATGCTTTTCCAATTTCCACATTCCAAAATGTCGACAATCAACAATAGAAAAATGGACATCTTCGTATCTCAACACATACGATTTCCACTCGATACGTTTATAGCTCAAACATATTCAAACCAGAATAATAAAATATGTTAATGAATAACAACAACCAGAACAATGAAATATGTTAATGCAAAGAATTTTGTTTTTATATATCCATTTTATACTGGACAAATGATTACGCTACATTGCAAATTTTTTTTATATTTTCATTCTCTATTTCATTTGGCAGGAAAAAATAACCATTACGTTATGGAGATTATGGTAACTAAAGATTCTATTTCACTATTGCTACATGATGTTGTCAACCTTTCTCCGCTGGTACAGGTCTACGCATTAAACCAAGTGAATTCACTCAACTCATCATCTATTCGGTTCCGAATTTCTATTTCAGACGGCCTTCACAAGCATGAGCTACTTCTTCTGGTTATATATAGTCATCTTTTAGAAAATGGACAACTAAAACAAGGAACTATAATCAAAATTACCCAATGTTCATGCAACATTGTAGGTAATATAACGTACGTTCAATTTCCTTTCTCTTTTCCTCTCAATCAGTTTAACATTGTTCATGTATTCAATGTTTGTCTCGCATTCATGTCTAATATACTTCATCTCACGGGACTATCGCATTGATTGCACCCGAGGTTGTCAAAGTGGATGCAGAAATTATTGGAGATCCTACACCTTACCAATACCTGTAGCTTCTCTTTCTCAAAGTAGTTGTTCTGTTCCACTAAACACTAGCTCAATAATACAAAACCCTGGTTTAGCTGGATCGACTATCCCATTCACATCACTCTCCTCTTCAACCAAAGTTTGGAACATTCAAGGCTGAGTTACCGCCAAGACAAACATACATGAATATGGGAACCAACGAGGATCTAGAAAAGTGTTTGGTTTTGACCTTGTTGATGCTTCACACAATGAAATACATATATCTGCATTCAATGAATTGGCACTCTCTTTGTATGACCAAATATAAATTCGAATAGTGTACATTGTATCAAATCGCACAGTTAAAGCATCGAATCCAATTTTCAACCATTTGAAAAGTCATAACGATATTTTTCTAGGTTCTACTTCAACCATTCAAGAATGCTTAGATGAATATCCCTTAATACCTTTAAGTTGCTTTAACTTTAAAACTATTAAGGAGATTTAAACTACACCAGTAAATTCCATCGTTGACCTTCTTGGACTTGTCATTTCAGTTTCACTTACATCCACGATACGAAAATGAGATGGTGTTGAAACTGTTAAGTGAACCATTGGAATTCATGACATGTTAGGCTACAGTATTGACATAACACTTTGGGGATAACATTGCCAAATTCAAGGAGCGAGCTTGCCAGCCTTCACGGTTTACCTACTCCTGCAATAGTAGTGATCAAGGGCGGTCGTGTTACAGATTTTAATGGAAAATCTGTTGGCACTATTTCAAACTCTACTATATTTATAAACCCAAATATTGAACAAGCATCAATTCTCCAAAGATGGTTTAATGACAATGGATTTCGTTCAGCATCTCCGTCTTTGAGTCACAAATTCAGTGCCTCAATTCTGCTCGTGGGAAAGTCATTACCATCAATGAGCTACAACCTCTTCAGGCATCTGAAAAAGTTGTTTGGTATTCTCTTGCTACAACCATCACAAATGTTAACATGAATGATTTTCATTTCCTTGCATGCCCTGTTTTTGTTGATGGTATACAATGCATGAAAAAGATTGCCGACAAAGTTGGAGACATTTGGCATTGTGGTAAATGTGATGGGGAGTTTGCTGAATGTGACTACCGATATTTCCTAAAGGTTGACTTGGAATATCTAACTGGAAATCTTCATGGTGTGATCGCATTTGATGATGCTGCAAACCAACTGATGGGCATCTCAGCCAAATACCTGTGTCTTCTCGCAACTGAATCAACATCAATTGCTGAAATAGTCCAGAGAATCTGCAAGAAACAATTACTTCTTACTCTTTCAATTAGAACAAAGACTTTCTCTGGAAATGAACGCCTAAAAGTTGTAATTGTGATAGTTGAAAATACATCATCCGTAACTTCACTTTATACGTAAATATATAAGTTTGTTCAACTCGTCTGCAAAAAATGTTTTTATGATATCAAGAAAATACATGTGTCTTCTGTCAACTAAATCAGCATCAATTGTTGAAATTGGACACTTAAAAGTTGTAATTGTCATCATTGAAAATACCTCATCAACAAGTTCACCGCAAATGAATCATATTTCGAATTCTGGAAATCCTATGTTTTACAATAAGGAACACCATAACTTCTGATTTTGCGAAATATGTGCTTGTTGTTATTAACTTATCGAAATTTAATAACTATGTTTTTGAATAAGGAACACCCTATATCCCGATTTCCGATTCCCCGAATTCTGAAATTACATTTATATATAAATAATAAATTAAAAACTGTTATTATTACTTGTTTTAGGTAATGAAATTAAAAACTGTTGTTTCAAGCTTGTCAGGTCGATATATAAAATCAAACCAATCAAACCAAGTTTAAATACCAAATTTCTGCTAAATTTACAAAGAGACCAATGAAAAATAATAGAGAGCGAATTTAAAATAGGCATAAACTTAGCGTAGGAATAACTTAAATGAAAATTTTGAATACCAAAATCTCACAAATACGAAGTATCGAATATTGGGACTAGGAACATGGACATGTTCGTATTTGAACACACGGGATTTATGCATATGTTGCAAAATCGGAAATAGGGTCATAACATATTCGTTATTTTCACACGTAAATTTTCTAGAATCCGAAATATCAGTTATTGGAAAACATATGACATAGGATTTCTACAATCCTAAATGTTGATACTTGTGGATAGTGTCCGAGATACAGATTCGAAACCGAATAAATGATCAGTTGAATGAGTTCACTTGAATAAATGATCCTCACAAGATTTTGTGTGACTCTGTGTTAATGTGATCACTGCAATCACTACTATCACTATTAACTTGCAACAACATATTATTTGTTTCTTATATGATTCTTTATCTAATAATTTCAATAATATATTTTTGCTTTGGTTTGCATCTGAAATATTGAAGAACATGCCGAGCTATGTCTACACCACTGTTTTAGCCTACTATGTGATAACGGTACTTAGCTCATTGGATATAAACCCGTAAAAATTACTATGTTTTGCAACTGAAATATTGAAGAACATGCCAAGCTATGTCTACACCACTGTTTTATCCTACTATGTGATAACGGTTCTTAGCTCATTGGATATAAACCCATAAAAATTACTATTACTTTGGCTTTTACCTTCTAAAGGAAAGAGCAAAGTTTTGAAAAAACTTATTGAACACCCATTTTCGATCTTATGTCCGAACGAGCATATAATGAAATCGGTTTTCAGTGTTACTGAGTTCCAAGGAGTATTTGTATTTGAACACTAAGCCAATTGGCAATAGGAAAATAGAGTCGTGTTTCTCCTTGGGACATGTAATGAAAAACTTCAACTGTATGGCTGAAAAAACTTCAAATTTTTGTCTTTGTTAAAGATTGCCATTCTCCTATTTCCAAATTTCAATTCTTGAGTATGGAAAACCACAAAATCGCGATTTTGTTAACTTTATTTTGGGTATCCGCTATTTCCAATTTCTGATATCGGAAACCAGATACTCGGATACTCATGTTTCTATTAAAATAATTTGTTTCCTTCGCGATTTATGATACCTGATATTTTGGATATCGAAATTTGAGAAGCAAATAAATTATTTCAACCTCGTATTTGTATAAAACATTTCTTTATATCTATTAGCTTTGCAGTTAACAATTTTACGATTTTGTTGTAGGCATTATGTTAAGTCATCACAATGAGGTTTTTCAACCACTATTTTCACTTGATCAGAATTCTCTCTTTTTATTGTAGCTGTGTTGACATAACTTGTATACTCCATCAATTCAGTTTCGAATGGCTCTAGATGCTTAGCACATTTCTCTCCTGCACTGTGAAGCTCTACTTCATCCGTTTTGAATGAGTCTACTCAGCCCGACATTTTTTCTGCCTTAAAGATTATCGATTTTCTATCTCCAATTTCGGATTATCGAATATCGGAAACCAAACACTTGTATGCTCGTGTTTCTGTTGAAATAATTTGTTGGCTTCCCGATTTCCGATACATGATATTTTGAGAGAATTACAATTGATCTCATGTAAATTAAATTATGGTTGATTTGGTTATTATTTATTTATTCTTGGTTACCTACATGCAATGAGTTAATATTTGATTGTTGTATATTGCTTTATACCGATAAACTTTGCAGTTAACAATTTTATGATTTTGTTGTAGGCATTATGCCAAATCATGACAATTAAGAAGCGAATGCACGAAGAATAATTGTATATGCAGAGAACAGAGATAAAAACATCAAGAGACAACGTCTTCTTTACAGATCTGCACAGCTACCTATGGATATGTCTTGTCCAGTTTCTCTCCCTGAGCCTCTCAACAAACCTTCGCTTCGACCATCTATGCTAAATCCATCAAGCACCCGCCTCGATGATGCGCATCAACGATTTCATAAAAAAATGGACCAACTGTGTGATATGCATGTCTGCTCAATTTGCAAAGAATGATATCCTAGTATTGTAACGAGAAAAATCCACGAGGCATATACTTGTTCTCATTGTATTCTATAAAGAAAAGGCCATCGGTTTTCATTCCAAAACAATATGGATCCAGGCATCCAACCACCTGTACTCGCAACACTTACACAAGTTGAAGAAATGCTGATAAGTCACGCTAACCCAGTTTTACAAGTTACACATGCTCATGGTGGTCAATATAAATATTCTAGAAATACTATCTGCTTCCCCCAAGACATTTCCAACATTGCCAAATACCTTCCCCATTTAATATCAGAACTTGACATCCTTTTGTTCGCAAATGCAACTCTACAAAAAATCCATATGAATTGTTTGTTAGTCGTACATGTGTTCTTGCTACCCTTGAATACAAAATGGAAAACGACCCATACTACAAGGGTGTACAGGTCAACTTAGTTGCATTATCTTCACTGCCTCTTGTGTCAATAAACATTTCACCTTGGATTCTGCATGTTAATAACAATGATACAATATCTCATCAGCAAAGCTTGTCCTCTACAGTTGAACCATCAAATTCATTTCAACCCTATGAAATCGAATCCTCCTCATTTATTTCAACACAACCTAATGCTAGAACTGAAGTTGAAGAAATTAGACGGTTGTTACATATACCAAATACTCCACTAGCACCTTCAATTGATTGGCCTCCTATAGGCATTTCACCTATCAATGAGTACAACACAGAAGGACTTCTTTCCATGGATTTTCCAACTTTGTTCCCCACAGGTGCAGTAATGCTTAAACAACCACGCATTCAGGAGGTTGATATGCACGAATATGAACTTCACCTAATTCAATATCAAGATAACAGATTAGGGAAACATCCTCGGTTCCGCTACTACAAATACAATGTAATTATGCGTCATCGGAGTAATGCTATAGCCTCTGCTTTTGTCAAAACTAATCTTGAAGATACAATACCTCTGACAATACTTGAACTTGTTAACCAATTGCAAGACATGCCTAATAAAAAAATTGGTGAGTGGGTCGCACGGTTTGGATCTTCATTACATGGAACACGCTCATATTGGAACAAAAGTAGGGCTGAACTAACTAATATGATCAATCAACAAGGTATGCCAACTTTCTTCTTTACCCTTAGTGCAGCTGATACAAAATGACCAGATTTACATGCTCTAATGCCTGCTGCACGTTCTACTGGTTTAGCTCAAGATTAACAATGCAAATTTCACAACATCATATCAAATCCACATATTACATCACAATACATGCATAATAGATTCAAGAGGTGCTTCAAAAAGTTTTTCATATAACAGATTCTTGGTGCAGGTATTTTACCATCTCTTCCTTCTTATTTTTCTCTTCGTATTTTTCACTGTATACATTTTGATTTCTAATATATTCATTTTCATTCAATGCAGGTTTGAATGGAAACATAGAGGATCAACATAAATTCATGGTTTTATTTGGTTGGTAGATGCACCAAATATGGACACTTTAGATTGGGAATATAGTGTTGTAGTTGAAGTTGCAAAAAAAAATTGACACATATGTTACAGCTTGGAATCCTCGTGATACGCACTTGTCAACATCGGGGTTGCATCATTCTACAGAAAATTATCCATGCATTCTTGCATCACCATCCATATTTGCATCAAACTACTCAGTTGACTATGAAGAACTTGTCAATTTTGTTCAAAGACACACTAGATGCTCAGAATCAACTTGCCTTCGAAAAAAAGGAACATCTGTGAAATGTTGCTATGGTTTTCCATATGAGTTGCAAGCTGGTTCTTCATTATTCATTGATGCAAATGGACGTAAAAGATACAATCCTGCAAGAAATGATTCTCGTGTCAATATTCACAACCCTATCATGCTTTCAATATGGAGGGCTAATGTTGATTTCCAACCTGTTCTTTGTAAACATGCAGTCCTCAAATACATCTCAAAGTATGCATCAAAAGTAGAGCCAAAATCAAAAAGCTACCATGCAATTCTCTCTTGCCTTGCACATGCAGCACCAAGTGATGGTCCGATTCTTAAGCCAATCAAAAAATTACTTGCCCAAACAGTTGCAGAATGAGACATTAGTGCACAAGAGACATGTCACATGCTGCAAAAACTCCCACTTGTTCTTTGTAGCCGTCAGTTCTTTTCATTGAATGTGAGTCAAAGTGTCTTTCGACGTGTTTGTAATGGCACTAATAACATCCCTCCAACTCCGCCTTTTATATTTGCATACATGCAAAGACCAGTAGCTCTTGAACATCTAACCCTACTTGAAGTTGCTCGTTCTTGGTCTTTTTCTGCTACTAGGAAAAAAAATCCATGGAAACAAAACTTGCATCACAAAATTGTTAGAGTCTATCCACAATTCCTTTCCATTCCTACCTTTGACTCTTCATCTTTTGAACCCTTTTGTTGGAGCGAACTTCTTCTATACAAACCTTTTCGTTCCATCCCTCAAGATATTGGAACAACATCTTCTGAAATTATTTCTCATTGGCAACAAATTAAAGGCACATATACTATCTGGCATGTTGAACATGCACAAGAAGAACCCTGTACACCTTTATCTGATGATTCAAACTCTGATCCTATTAACTTTCCCTTGTCCAATAACATGGATGAATGGGAACTTCTCTCTCAAATGTGACCAGGAAACAACATTCAAATTGATGATCTTGAAATGCTTGGACATCGTGATTTCAACAAAAATCACGATTGGACACATAACAATATAACCAACGACTTGCATCATACATCAACATCATTTATTGACCTCAATTGCTTATCCACGCAGCTGCATGAAGACAACCTATCGCTATCCAATTCACCTGATTCCTTGTCTCCCACACAACGCATGGCCTTTGATGTTGTCATTTCTCATTTTAGAAATACTACATCTGCTCCATCAATGAAAATGGTGATTCAAGGTACTGCATGAACTAGGAAATCTTACTTGATATCTTGCTTAAAATCTGCACTACAAACTCCATGTGAACAAAGTGGTTGCGTACTTCTTCTCCTTGCTCCAACTGGTGTTGTTGCTTTTAATATACATGCATCTCCAATACATTCTGCTCTTCGAATACCCATTAGTGAAATGCAACCCCTTGAAGGCCAATCCCTTTCAAAACTTCAAGAATAACTCAGTCATATTCGTTATATTCTCATTGATGAAATGAGCTTTATCAAACCAAAAATGTTGACTCAAATTGATGCACGATTATGTCAGGCTTTCCCCTCAAATTGTACAATGCCATTTGGCAGTTGTTCCATAATCCTCGTTGGTGACTTTGGACAATTACCTCCTGTAAAGGACATTCCAATATATGTAGGCTCATCCATTAGAATAGCTTTGTGGCATACATTTGATACTTTTATCATGCTAGAAACAATTTTTCGACAACAAGGAAATAGGCCTTCTCAAACTGCCTTTCGACAACTCTTGCTAAACCTGCGAAATGGAACACCAATGTTGAAGACTGGGCACTCCTAATGACAAGAACAAGCTCATGCCTTTCAGATGTGGAAAACTTCTCTTTTCAACAATCTATCCACTTATATCCCACCAATACCTCTGTTGCATTGCACAATAAACACATGCTGAAACATCTTAATATGCCAATTGCACATTGCTTCGTAGAAAAAAGGAACAAACATGGCCAGGGATCCATTTACGATGATCAGTTGCCATTAAAGTTCCTTCTTGCTATTGGTCAACAAGTCATGTTAACTGCTAATTTATGGGTTCATGGCAGGACTTGTTAACACCTCACTTGGAAAAGTCATTGACATTGTCTACAAGTCCAATGAACAACCTCCTAGCTTACCATTTTTTTTGTTGTTGAATTCCTCTATTACAAAGGACCCTTATGGGATATTGGAAACACTGATAGACAAGGAATCACATTCACTGCAATATCAAGAGTTACATCTCTTTCAGGCCTTCGCATTTCTCCAGCTTTCTCTTTTTCCAAATACTCTCGAATGCAAGACAATTCATTTGTCCAACGTAGGAAACAAGAGGAAAACTTAATTGCTTCAAAGTATTTAAAAGCAAATAGTGGTTGAACCTTCTTAGTATTTGCTCTACAAATGTATTGTTTTTTTTACCACTTGTTAATCTAAAACATCATTGTAGTTGTGTCGACCTAACTTGTATACTCCATCAACTGTGCTTTGAATAGCTGCATATGCTTAACAAATTTCTCCACTGCAATGTGAAGCTCTACTTGTGTAAGTGCTGCAATGTGAAGCTAGACAAGTTGAAACGGGACTTAGCAGAGGCAAAAAATAGGTATCAACAAGAAATTGGTAAGTTGAAATGAGAACATCAAGACAGAGTGGAGCAATGGCAGATGAATTTTCTCTGCCTTAAAGATTGTCGAGTTCCTATTTCCGAATTCCGATTATTGGTTATCGCAAACTGGAAACTCAAGTTTTTGTTAAGGTTATTTGGGGTATCTGCTCTTTCCCATTTCCAATATTTCAAATATTGGAAACCCGATACTCAATTTTTTGTTGACTTTCACGTTTTCGATTCCTAACATTTCGAATATCGAAAATTCGGAATCCACCAAATTATTTCAACAAAAACGTTAATCTCAGGTTTTCGATATCTGAACTATCGTAAATCATAAATTAAGAATACCCCAAATCCGTTTGTCTATTTTTATACATCTCTTTTTATTTCTAACTTCAAATTTTACAGGAAATACGACAGTTATTATATATGACGAAATAATTAACGTATAAAATTTTTAGATCAACACTTATTTCCTTAAATGAACTTTAAATAAACAATAACTTTTTATTTTCAAATTTTGATTTTTCAATTTCCGAAACACAAAATCCAATTTCCCTAATCCAAAATTGAAAACCGCAAAGTCAAATTTTACTTATGGGTATTTCTCTTATTTGCGATTTCTCATTTCCGATATTTTTCATATCGGAAATGCGAGACTCAAGTTATTGTTTAAATGATTTTTAAATTTTCCATTTGCAAAACACCATAGCCAATTTCCGATTTTCAAACAAAGGTAAGTAAAAAAGGTTCAGTTTCGAAAGGATAGTTCTTTTCTGCATTCGTTATTTCAAATTTCAAATATCTCCAATATCGAACAAAGCAAACACAAATTTTTTGCTCAAATGATTTGAAATGCTAAATATCCGATTTCGAAAATCCAAAATCTTTGCAAAATATCGAAACCGGAAATTGGGTATAAGTAATATATTAACCATTAGACCTATGATTCCGAAATTTGAAATATCCACCTTATTAAAACTAAAATCTTTAATGTTTAAGATAAGAAATATCGAAAATCGGATATACTATTAAAATCGGAAATCTCTGGAGATCTTAGCTTTTCCAACTTCCCGATTTCCGAGTAACATTTGTATATAACATTAAAGAAAAAAAATGTAAATATTTAAATAATATTTGTATATAACATTAAAAAACAAAAGAAAATACAAATCTTTAAGTAATATTTGTATATAACATTAAAAAAACATTAACTTTTCTCTTGTGCCACAATCTCCAGAAATCTTAGCTTTTCCAGCTTCCCGATTTCCGAGTAACATTAACTTTTCTCTTGTGCCACAATCTCTAGAAATCGAAAATGCGCAAAGCAAACACAAATTTTTTAACTGAAAATCTTTACAAATTATTTACAAAATGTTTGATTTTTCAGTAACATGTTTACAAAATGTTTATATTGTAATTTTCACAATCAAAGCATATTTTTCGGAAAACATCTAAATATATGAAAACAAATAGTTGGGGGACCATGATAAGAGACCTGTCTTTAATATACCAACGAGCCATTTCCTATTTTCGATATCTCCGATATATTAATCGCAGAAATGACTGTTACCTCCACTTGTTGTCAACCTTAAATTATCAAATAATGTCAACTTGACATTTGTCTGCTCATCGATGCCTTCTTATGATGCTATAAATATTTATAATGCTGTGATGCTACAAATTAGAAATTAGTTTTTATTTGCCTCCCATTCCCGAATTTCATACAAATAACACTCCCGAACACATATATCATTTCCATCTCATTCTTATATATAAATGTTGCTCTTCTTATTTCTATAAATGTTAATTCAGAAATCTCCAAATTCCAAAATATCGAATTCTATTCCCATTATTATTTCACACATCACTTAACTTTTTATTCCCATTCTTCAATTTCACAAACACAATACGCAATATCCGAAAATCGATATCGGAAGACACAAAAGTCAAATTTCTCTTGGGATATTTCCCTTATTCGCGATTTCCTATTCCCAATATTTCGGATATCGAAGAACGGACAGTCAATTTTTTTTCTCAGATGATTTGAAATCTTAACATTGGAGTTATTTCTATGTCAAATCGTGTAAATGAAAATGTTTACAAAATATTTCATTCTTCAGAGACATATTTTTCTTAAAAACATATGCATATATAATAACAACAAATACCTGGCAGGACCATGATAAGACAGTTGTCTTCAATATACATGCCCGAAATCATTATGGACAAATCTCAAAAACGTGAGGAGTAATGACTTTGAAATCCAATGTGCAGAACGATGAGACTCCTCTTTAATGCCATCATAACGTCGCCCATTTCTACTATAAAGTCATTATATTAATCGAAGAAGTGACTCTTACCCTCACTTCTTGTCAGCCTTAAATGTTCGCAGAAGTGACTCTTACATTTGTCACCTAATCGATGCATTCTTATAATGGTATAAATATTTCCTTGTTGCTTAATGATTAAATATATCGACAATTTTGGTTAAACATTAAATGATCGTAAATATCACACACTTCAAACACGGAATGTTTGAATAATCTGTAAACTTCATATTTTTTAACATAAATATTTTTTATTGTATCTTTCCTACAAAACAATAACTTCTGCGAACATTATACCAACAGTGAAAATAAAACGTGAAAATCAATTTCATATAACGACCAACTCCATTTTACTACAAATCATACCATATGGTATTTCAGAACATGCACAGTTTATAGTTTATAATGAACGTGCACAAAAAGAACTTTGTACACCTCTATGCGATGTTCCAATTTTCGATTCCCCAATTCCAGTTTGCAACATTTCCAATCTCGAAAGTTTTGTCTTTTCAAATAAAGAAAAACCAAAGTTCCATTATTTCTGAAATCGAAAGCTATAAAATATTACAGAAAAACGAGATTTTTGATCAACTAAATAAAGTGCTCTAACAACCATTCTAATCTGCTAAAAGCGAAAAAAATACAGTTCAATTGTACCGAGCATAAAAAGCATACAAAAAATGAACGTTGCCGCCTAAGTAAAGGTTATAGAAAATTACAGACATATTCAAATGGGCCACAATAACCCATGTGATATATGGGGGGCTACGTACAAAATTACTATCAACAAATGTTTACAAAGAGACCTTTCAAGCTAAATAAGATAATAAACTTAGAGGTAAACAAAAGGAAGCAAAAGTGAAACAAAAAGAAAGAGAAACAAGATCATGAGTTAGCACCACTCGTAGTGACAACCATATCCTGCGTGTTCTACATTTTCGTTTCCTCAGCCATAAGAGAAGGCCCACATAGTTCCTCGTCTGACAATGGTAGACTGTGCTTCAAAGGTAGAACAACCGGTTTCCCTACAGATTCATCGGTTTTCCCCACAGAAGGATTCGCTTTTTCCACAGAGGCAATCGCTTTCCCCATAGAAGCATGACATTCGTGACCTCCTTTAAAAATCTCACTAATTGTAACAGGCACTGTAGATACAACGACTATCGTAGGAGAGGGATCGACATTCATTTCTAGAGCCATAGAGACATTTTCTCTATCTCCATCACCCAAGGAATCAACTCCCACAACTAATTTTTTCCACATGTCCATGATATCTCTCTCCATGATAAGCATATCTAACTCCAACATTTTCGACGTAGCCTGTGAAATTTCCAACTTACTATTATTCCATTTCCCTAGCATTTCTTCCATGAGTAACCCCATCATGTTTTTTATGATCCAATAGTGATTTGGGCTTACCCCATTAATATCGCAAGCAATATACTCGTTTACCAGCCACCTCTCCCAGTCATCTATTATGGACTTAACTTGCAGAGAAATATCGTTGTTGTAACCATCTACCTTCATCACGCGTGCCCCTCGTTGCCCACGACCAGCATGACGAGAGGTGGCACGCTGCTTCGACATAGTATGTTGGTTCAGATTCAAAACAAAACAGAACAAAGAAAGACAGAACGGTTCTACAACAAAAAGATGAAACAACAATAAACCAAGCGAAATTGTACTGTAAAAACATAACGAAATGACCGTTGCGTCAAATCATGCCTTAACTCGATAGCTATAGTGTCCTCCATTCAAGCTGATATGTGCTCAAAAAGGATCGTCGACAACAACAATTTAATGTTGTCACTAAAAAAATCAAAGTAGAGACGTCACTACTGAATCAACTTTAATCCCAATATTAAAACGCAACTCATCACGAAGTTGGTCGGCCCGCACAAAAAGACCCTCTTCATTAATGCGTAATGAGTGCAGGATACATGACAAAAAAAAGTACAACGTCAATCTGCGATAATCAAATTATAAATTTTAATATACTATATAAATTAAATCATATAAATTTCAAAACTCGATACGAAATTTCTGAAATCAAATATCGAGAACGGGAAATTCCAGTTTTAATTAAGGCTATTACACCTATCTAAAATTTCCGATTCGCTATAATTGAATCCGAAATATCGGAAATCCCATAAATCAATAAACATAACAATTAAAAATACGGACCTTTCCACTTTCTAATATCCAAAATCGAAAATCGCAAATCTAGAAAATTATTTCAACAAAACTGTACAATATCAAAATAACCTTAACTTCCAATTTTAAATTCCGCAAAATCCAATTTGCGACATTCCAATCTCGGAAGTTTTCGATTTTCAAATAAAGAAATGTCGAATATAGTATTTCCGATTCTCGATAATCGAAAAGAGGAAAATAGAAAGAAAAAAAACATGGGCAATTTTTAAATATTCGAGCCATTTCTTTAATTGTAATATGCAAGACTGATTTAAGTTAAATTCACGGTGTCTTTTAGGTCGCGACGCCACCAGCCTGAAAGCTAAGTGTATTTCATTAACATATTCCAAAAGAAGTTGCAAAGTTAAAATTACTTTCAGCAAACATGCAAATTAATGTACAAACATGCTAATCAAATTTACTTATTTCAACGTAATTTATATCAACTTAGCATATAAGTGTTGAAGATACACAAATTGCAAAAAAAATTGTTTCTTGGACTTACTCAATAAGTCCAAATTCACACCAAAACGTGCAATTACACAAATAAATAGTTTCTAGCTTTGATTAAGGAAAGAACGCCATTTGGCAAATATATCCATAATGTCATTAACTTCCTAAAAATGACCATTCCTCAACTAAATATCGTTCTTGCAAATTTGGGACAAAATTTCCACCCTTGTCATTTTTTTCCATTCTTTAATGAACAGTTTTATCCGAGCTATCGAAGCATGAGGAACTTCTATCCATTTCTCCATTTCTTGCACCGTTAACTGACTAATTTGTTGAATCAACTCTTTGCTATGATCAAACTACTTTTCCACTTCTTGCAAATGAACTTTAGGACAAACTGCCTCACTCAAAGGTTCCAAAACAGGTAAACTCAAATAAGTTAGCAATTTGTTTAAGGCAGACCACCTGTTTTTACAAACCTTTTTCCCTACATTGACTACAGCTTCAACTGAATCGCACATACCCTCCCATGTCTCAATGCAAACTTCAGTTTTCATGAGCTCTAACTTGTCTAAATTTCCCCAAGCCATTAGGTCTTTCCTTAATATCCTTTTGCCAACTTTTTACTTTCTCTAAAGCACTGAATGCTACTCTCATCCGATGATGGTGATCCTCAAGAGTTTTAGAATGCTTGATAAAATTCTCATACAGGCCTTGCATCTCATCAAAACAACTATACAAATCTATCACATTCTGCCCAAATTCTTCCTATATTTTACAGAGTACGTGTTTAAAATCCTCAGGTCTCACATCGACAAAGGGACAGCCTTTTAAGGTCAAATGGACACGTTTCAATTATTGATTGATAAGAACGATTTGTTCTGCTTGTTGCTGATTAGCAACCTCTACATTTTGAAGCTGATGCTTTTAATCTTCAACTTTCTTTTTCCATCTCTCTATTTTCTCTTCATGTTCTTGTTTCAACTGCTTAATCTGTTGTTCATGCCTCTGTTGTGTTTCTACTAAGTCATGTTTCAACTTATCCAATTCTTTCTATTTTTCACCAAGAGCCAAATTTAATTGTGTGTAATGTCCTCTTCCAGTTAGGCCTTAAGGCCCAAAATCGCTAACCTATGTGATTCCTGTGGGTTTGAGCGGTTACTGACAGCTAGGGAATCAGCTAAGGACTGATGCCATCCATAGAATATCTAGGGCATCATCATTTGGTCAAGAAGGGCCACCGGGGCCAAAGGCCACCTTCGTGCATGCCATCCTAGCATTATCTAATAATGCATGCACTCTTTAAGTCTCCATCCGCATGCATGCAAGTCAAGGGCAAATTAGAAGATAAAGTGACCTAATTAGGTCAAAGATTAGGTTTTGCACAGTTGAACTTTAGAAATAGAGGATAAAGCGAAAGGATACTTCACTTTTGATTATGATTATTTTGGGAGCTCTTGGATAGCAGCACAGCGTGCAGTACAACAGTTGGGGTTGAAGATGGAGTCTTCAGCTAACAGGATTTCGGCAGTGAAACATATGTCCTAGTCTTATTTCGGGTAAGCCATACAGGTTCACCACTTGTTCTTCATTCATTCATCAGTTATCTAGTACATTGTATAGATCGTTGCAGGGACACGTGTGCAGCCGTAAGAGGGGGTTTTCAGCCAGAAAGCCCTAATCAGCTGTTGGGCCTTCAGATCTCAGTTTCCTTCTAAAACTCAGGCACCATTCTCATCATCAGCTTCATACTCTGGTACCCGGTGATTATCAGATCCATCAGGGCTCATCCGAAGCAGTTATTAGCAGTTTCGAGGTTCCAGGGGCGTGAGTAGTTGCCTCTCTGAAGCAATTTTCTACCCTACCTAGGGGTCTCAGAACCTACGCATTCATCAGGCATTCTCTCTGGCACTGAAAAACTATCAACCCGACAAATTCGCAGTTCCATCGAACACCTCCTTCCTTGAGGGCGTCACCCTTTTCTGACTGGGGCGTCTTGCTGCTGGGGGTTCACCTGAAGCAGAAGAGATCCGCCTATTTCCAATCCAGTTCTCAGTGCTTGCATACTTTCTCCGGAGCAGTTCATCCGGCTTATCAGTGGTAAGTGTTCATTCTATCTTGCAAACCCTAACCCTAATTTTTCCTATAAAATAGGGATTTTTGCATGGCAGTTTGCATGCCCAGTTGTATCAACATAATTGTTTAGAAATAGAAAATATCGGGATTTGGGATATTACAATGGTATCGGAGCTATTTTCTTGGCCAGCTGTGGGCTTAAGAGATGAAAAGTAGATGAATACAGAAGGAGATCCTTTTGTAACCTATAGGAGGAGGAAGAGTAGATACACAGAAGAATTTGAAGATATCCAACTAGAAGATACCAATTTAGACATGGAACAAACAGGTATACATTCAGATAGGGGAAAAGGAATGGGAGAAGAGGAGGATCGGATGGAATTTCACAGCTTGGTCTCTGCATTGCAAGACTTAGCCAAAGGACAAAAAGAATTCCTCAACGCAATCAACAGACTATCAGCGAAACCAGAAACAGGTATCAACAGTACACCTCCCTCACCAGTAGATCGAGGATCTTCAAGCAGCAGTGGAAAGATGGTGTACACTAACATCCATAACACTCCACACATATACAGCAGACCTACTATCAGGCCTACCATGCCTCACTTCTTGGCAGATACAGTAGGGGGCCCGGTCATGCAGGTAGAACCTAGCGAGCCTTTTGGGGCTTATTTGCAGTAGTACAGAGACTTAGGGGATGAGTTTCATGCTGCCATGTCTTTCTCAGATTTATGCAACATGAAAAGTAGGAACAGGCCCAGGAATTTCAATAAGGGTTTCAATCACAACTATGAGCTGCATAAGACCTTGGGCAGGTTAACCATCCCAAACTTTCATGGGACTCGGGGAGGATCGGCGAGAACATGGGTCCAAAAGTTGGATACCTATTTCCAACTCAACCCCATGATAGAGACAGATGCCATTAAGTTGGCTACACTTCACCTTGATGGAGAAGCTCACGAATGGTGGTACCACGGATTGGTGACATTGGGTCACAACACCATACATTCTTACGGTGAGTTCACTCAGAAACTCATAGAGAGGTTTGACAGGAAAGATCCAGAGATCCATTTCAGAGAGTTGGCTTAACTCAAGCAGACTGGTAGTGCAGAAGCTTTCATTTCCGAATTTCAGAGGCTAGCCGTTATGGTAACAGATGTGTCAAAGAGCAAATTGACTATGTTATTCACTGAGGCCCTCATAGAGCCACTACGGGGATGGGTGAAAGCCTACAAACCCCTCACTCTGCACGATGCTATTAGCAGGGCAAGGGATCTTCAGGATTCAGTGCCCAAAAACAACTTTCCTCTGAAAACCAATTTTCCTGTTAGGGACAAGGACAGGAAACCTTTCTAGTAGGATGTGCCCAAGAAAACTTGGTTAGATGAGGACACTACGAAAGACTTGAGAATGAAGAAGCTATGCTTCACCAGTCAGGAACCATGGGTACCAGGACATAGGTGTGCAGGGAAGGCGAAGGCCCACTACATTGAGGTGTATTCAGATAGTGATGAGGACGACAATGAGCAGGAGGCCACAGAAGAGGATTCACACCAGGGTGATACACCAGAGGGGGTCATTGCTACATTATCTGGAGTACCAAGATTCCATACGCTCAGGGTCAGGGGAGTAGTACAGGGTCACAGAGTAGGAGTATTGATTGATGGGGGAGCCACCCACAATTTCATTGACTCTGCCTGGGTAGCCAAGAGAGGTATTCATACCGAGAAGTTCAAGGGATTCACTGTAGCAGTAGCCGGGAACTCCACCATGGAGTGCAACTACTGGATTCCAAAATTGAATGTTGCCTTAGGTAACTATCAGATGACAGACTCTTTTTATGTAGTGGATGTAGCGGATACTCATGTGGTATTGGGTGTTCAGTGGCTTTACTCTATAGGGAAATACACTACAAACTACAGGGCAATGGAAATGGAGTTTCAAGGGCCAGACGACAAACGGGTAGTTTTGAGGGGCATGAACACTTATCCCCCAAAACCGGTCTCGTCACAAATAATGGAGGCAGTGCTCCGACAAGATGATATAGAATGGGCTACAGAATGTTTTGTCACCTTCAGGAAACCCCCAGAGACCAACACACAACACCCAAGTGACATTCAAGCCTTGCTACAGAAACATGAAAAGGTTTTTCGGGACCTTCCATCCGGCAGACCACCAGACCGAGGTTTTGAACACATCATCGAGCTAGAGGAGGGAACACAAGCAGTCATCACCACTCCTTACAGGCATCCCAAAAGGTACAAGGATGAGATTGAGAAAACATCAAAGAATTACTGGAGCTTGGTTATATACGGCCCAATTCTAGCCCCTTTGCATCTTCAGTAGTTCTGGTTAAGAAGAAGGATGGTACTCTGCGAATGTGCATCGATTATCGATCACTTAACAAAAAGACCATTAAGAACAGGTATCCAATTCCCAGAATTGATGAACTCATGGATGAGCTTCGGGGAGCTCAATACTTCTCCAAGATCGATCTTCGCTCGGGGTACCATCAGATCAGGGTAAGGGACCAGGACATCTCCAAAACAGCTTTCCGTTGTCATTATGGTCACTATGAGTTTTTGGTCATGCCCTTCGGACTCACCAATGCTTCGACCACTTTCCAGTCATGCATGAACCACACCTTCCGAGCACAGCTACGTAAATTTTTGCTTGTATTCTTTGATGACATCCTGATTTACAGCAAATTTTGGGAAGAACATTTGAAACACCTAGATGAAACATTGAGTATTTTAGAAGAGCATTCGCTATATGCAAAAATGTCTAAGTGTGAGTTTGGCATGAAGGAAATGCTGTACTTAGGACACGTAATCAATGCAGAAGGAGTAAAGGTTGACATAGAGAAAATCTGAGCTATCAGAGATTGGCCTGCACCAAAAACAGTTACAGAGTTGAGAGGGTGCCTAGGTCTGTGTACTTATTACCTTCGGTACGTTAAGGGATTCTCCCAATTTGCAGCACCCCTCACAGATCTCACCAAGAAAGGAGCGTTCACTTGGACAGACTTAGCACAGAAAACTTTCGAGGAGATGAAGGTTATTATGAGTTCTTGTCCAGTTCTAGCATTACCAGACTTCTCACAACCTTTTGTGGTAGAATGTGATGCCTCAGGGGAAGGGTTGGGAGCAGTGTTGATGCAGAATCATCACCCTATTGCATTTGAGAGTCATAAACTGAAGAACTACGAGCGCCATTACTCCATATATGACAAGGAGATGCTGGCCATCTTGCATGCTCTCACAAAATTCAGACAGTACCTGGTGGGCAGTAAGTTCAAAATCAAAACCGATCATAACAGCCTCAAGTATTTCCTGGAGCAGAAGGAACTGAATGAGCGACAGCAAAATGGGTCAGCAAGGTACAAGCCTATGATTTCGAGATCGAGTATGTGAAAGGTAAGACTAATGTAGTAGCCGATGCATTATCCAGGCGTCTAGCCCCATTATCTTTGAGTAGTATATCCACGGATTGGAGGGCACTTCTCTTAGTGGAATACTCCAAAAATAAATTCGCTTGCAAATTATTGGACGGGCAAGATGACAGGTACATGATTGTGGATGACATCATATATTACAAAGCTAGAATATACCTCGTTCCAGAATCCACATTGAGGAAAAAGATCATTCAGGCAGCCCACGATTCTCCTTTATCAGGGCATCAAGGTTTCTTAAAGACCTACAGGCAGATCAGAGAGAGGTTCTCATGGAAGGGACTCAAGGGGGATATTATGCATCATGTCCGAGAATGTAGCATCTGTCAACAGAACAAGATTGAGAACACCTATCTAGCAGGGTTAATCCATCCACTACCGATTCCAAAACAGAAGTGGGAGAGCATCTCCATGGACTTCATTACAGGCTTGCCCAAGGTCCAAGGGCGAGATTGTTTATATGTAGTAGTTGATAGACTGACCAAGTTTGCACATTTCTTCTCGATACCATCAGACTACTCGGCAGCTCAAGTAGCAGAGTTATTTTTCAGGGAGGTTTTCAGGTTACACGGGTTGCCTAAGACCATTGTCAGTGATCAGGATAGCAGGTTCACGGGTGCCTTCTGGCAGGAACTATTCAGATAGGTGGGGACCGAACTGGCTACTAGTACGAGTTATCACCCCCAGAGTGACGGGAAAACAAAAATATTCAACAAATGGATTGAAGGATATCTAAGGAATTATGTAGCAGGGAAGCAGCGGACCTGGATCAAATGGCTACACCTAGGGGAGTATTGCTACAACACTACTTATCACATGTCTATTAGGATTACTCCTTTTAAGGCATTATATGGATATGAGGTCTTGGACTATGCAGATTTGGCATTCGGAGACAGTAGGGCTCCTAAGGCTAAGGATTGGATATAGGACAGTCAAGACATCCTGAAAATATTGAAGGAGAATTTACAAACAGCCCAGAATCAACAGAAGATGTATGCCGACAAACACAGGATTGAACAGAGCTTCGAGGTAGGGGATTTAGTATACTTAAGGCTCCAGCCTTATAGACAGTCCTCACTTAAGAAGAAAGGAGCAGAGAATTTGAAACCCCGCTTCTATGGACCCTACAAAATAATCCGGAAAGTGGGAGAGGTGGCATATGAACTAGAACTTCCTCAGGAAAGCAAAATTCACAACGTGTTCCATGTATCTAGCTTGAAGAAGACCCTTGGGCAACACATTGCTCCATCCACCGAATTACCTCCTTTAGATGATGAAGGACTGCTGATACTGATTCCCGAACGGATCATTCAGACTAGAGAGAGGAAGCTCAGAAACAGGGTAATCAGGGAATACTTAGTTCAATGGAAGGAACTATCGCCAGAAGATGCCACCTGGGAAGGTGAACAGGTATTGCAGCATCCCAATTTGAAGTTGCTTGAGGACAAG
>LPNX010094972.1:98432-111504 GCA_001517045.1 Pseudotsuga menziesii
GAGTAAGCCATACAGGTTCACCACTTGTTCCTCATTCATTCATCAGTTATCTAGTACATTGTATAGATCGTTGCAGGGACACGTGTGCAGCCATTAGAGGGGGTTTTCAGCCAGAAAGCCCTAATCAGCTATTGGGCCTTCAGATCTCAGTTTCCTTCCGAAACTCAGGCACCATTCTCATCATCAGCTTCATACTCCGGTACCCGGTGATTATCAGATCCATCAGGGCTCATCCGAAGCAGTTATTAGCAGTTTCGAGGTTCCAGGGGCGTGAGTAGCTGCCTCTCTGAAGCAATTCGCTACCCTTCCTAGAGGTCTCAGAACCTACGCATGCATCAGGCATTCTCTCCGGCACTGAAAAACTATCAACTCGGCAAATTCGCAGTTCCATCGGACACCTCCTTCCTTGAGGGCGTCACCCTTTTCTGACTGGGGCGTCTTGCTGCTGGGGGTTCACCTGAAGCAGAAGAGATCTGCCTATTTCCGATCTAGTTCTCAGTGCTTGCATACTTTCTCCGGAGCAGTTCAGCCGGCTTATCAGTGGTAAGTGTTCATTCTATCTCGAAAAACCCTAACCCTAATTTTTCCTATAAAATAGGGATTTTTGCATGGCAGTTTGCATGCCCAATTGTATTAGCATAATTGTTTAGAAATAGCAAATATCGGGATTTGGGATATTACATTGTGAAACACATTGAAAATTGGCTCCAGAAAAAACTCCCATAGCAGCTACTGTGTCCACTGCCCCTTATTGCATATCACTTGTGTCTGCCTTCCATATGAGCTCACCAATACCAGGCACATTTATGCCTTAACTTTCTCTGGCTCTCTTGGCTCCCCTTTTAACCACAGCTTTATGCTTTTTACTCCAATAATATTTGCCAAAGGATACAACTGCATCTTCTCCAAAATCTGCGATAACTTCAGAAGATGAAATGATTTGCTGGTGGACGCTAACCAAAGGATCACTTTGCGTTTGATTTAAAGGAATATACATGCTAACAGGGACAATATTCATACAACAGAAACAGAGGTAAAAGCGAGTGATATAAAAGAATCACATATAGAAAAATCCTTCTTTCCAGGAAGAGTTATACAGACAGAAGGAATGTCGTACTGGCATGTAGTGATAAGTTGAGCTGATGAAAAATAAGAAACAAAACTATGAATTGGTGAGTCAACTGAACTGGTGAACATGCTAACAGTAGCTGCCATTATTGATGACAAATTTACCTCGGAAAAACAATGTTGCAAAGATGATGTACCTAACATACTAGAAAACCTTTGGATATTGGGGATAGATGACACAACAGTAGTCATAACATCCTCAGCGTCTTCTTCCACATTCGTATCATGACTCTCAATTTGAGCTGACGATAAACAAATTACATTTTGTACAAAGGATTCTTGTACAGCTGTATCTGACATCGAACATTCTTGAACAAGCCTCTCTTCTTTCTTGTGAATTGAGACTGAAGAAATCATATTTTCTTTTGTCCATGCTTCTGGCAGTTGAGCCTCTTCAAAAACTGCCACACTCTTCAACTTTTTAGGATTTACTTATGTTAACTCTATCTCATATTGCAATTCACACCCGACTTTTTCAAAATTTATTTTGAGTTCTACCCCTTTTTCTAACATATCTTCGATTGCTGTAAGAGAGGAGCTCAATCGGCCTTAAAGAACACATGTCCCCTTTTTCTCAGATTGAGCACCAACAGCAGCAGCAGACCTTGCTGCACGTTCTCTCGCTTCTTCTTCTGTCTTCTCCTTCTCAATTAGGTACAGTTCAACCCCTTTGTCCAACATATATTCCATTCTGCAAAGAGAGGGGCTATCTAGGCCTTGAAGGACACCTTTTCCCTTGTCCTTAGGTCGAGCAGCAATAGCAAAACACACCTTGCTAGGTATTCTCTCGCTTCTTGTTCTATCTTCTCCTTGTCAAGATCTTGTTTTAGTTCGAATTTATTTGCTCTTTCTCGCAAAATTCTTCTCTTAAGATCCTTTTCATACACGTACTGATGCGACTTTATATCTGAATCACTAATTTTATGAATCGCCTCCTGAAAAGTGGTATCTCCTTGCATCATGGAATCATTGGGCTCATTTTGATGAACATTTTGAAATTTCACATGCTCTTGAGCAAATACATTATGCAAAAAAACCCACCAAATCATGCATTCTTTTGAATACCTCTCCAAAGCTCATAACAGAAATCTCCTTTCCCAACAAACACGCATGACCAGCATTCTATATCGTAAGATTGCCACAATTCATAGGAAATTTAGGCCACCCCTTCTTCTTATGTTTGGTAAACTTGGAGAAATCCCCATCAATCACAGTCTGATAGGCAAATTCTTGAAGCACCATTCGATTTGGAACAATTCTCGGAAGCAAGTGCACTATATTGCTGCCCCAAATCCTTATGTAGGAGAAACATTCTCCTCCATACCAATCACCATAAACATAAATAAGTTCCCTAGCTTTTTCAAAAAATGCAGGAGCATCAACTTTAAAAATTTTACAGTACATTGTCCCGACAAACATGTCACAGAGCTCATAAACACGAGGTATGAAATTGTCGTCCCACATATCAGTGCAATATATATGAACAGGTGGACATTTCTCCTTCCAATCCCAATTTAGATACGAAAAATAGGAACACGCACAGAATGCATCCATAACGTACCTTGACATGTAGAAAGAGGGATTCTGGTTCGTTGGGGTTCTCTGATATTTTTCAATTCCCCCCCGCAAATTGCAAAACAAAATTTGCGCCCAGTAGAATGAATCACCTGTAAGCAAAACATGGTTCGCCATAGGGACCCATTTCTTTTTGAATAAGGAACAGTTAGGTAAACCATATAACCTGCAAAACATGGCCGCCAACAACGATAAAGGCTCTCTAAACCAAGAAACTGGATATGCCGAAAGTGAAACATGAATCACTAGTGTTGGGTCTTTCAGCCAACATTTCACCACTTGTTCATATTTCGATTTGGAAAGGAATTCGTCGAAAAATTTCCCTGACAAAAACTGCTTGGGCATTTTCAAACCATAAGCCCTAGCAAACACTTCTGGAGCAAATGAAGCAATAGAGACATTGTCAATATCATTAAACATTCGTTGGTTAATATCAACATGATCCAATGCCCGCTTAACAGGGTTAGTGTAAGGCATAAAAGCAGGTCTCTCCGCAATGCAATGGAGCTGAGAATTGCGTATGTTAATGTAAAAATGGTGGTCATTAGTAACAGAGGAGAAATCATCATTATCAAAAATAGAATAAATTCTGCACCAGTCCACGTATGAGGAGTCAGACACATACCCACTCGTGTCACTGAAAACACCGGCATTGGTATCTTTGATTTTCTGCTCTCGAAGATTCGTTTTAGATCTACTATCCCTGGTCGTAGCAGATACCTTCTCTGATTGAATTTTAACAACCATCTCTAAAAATGACTGAGAGTTTAAATCTACTAGAAAAAACAGTCGACGAGTAAAAACTTACAGGTCAAGAATCATGAGTCTACGCGCTCAGACACAGGAAATGTACAGTAAAAACTCTGGCCACACTGAAAAATCTTGAGTTCAATTTTTTTAAAAGCCATCTAAAAGGGCAAAAAACATCTTGACCCTATATTTCTTATGAATCAACAATCAAGTTCAACCAAACACTAAACATTTACATTTCCAATTTCACATTTACATTTCTGATTTTTAGGTTATTTGGCGTTTCCGCTATTTTTAATATCATGTTGTTTTCTTTAATATTCATTTAACCACACTATCCTTTTTTTGTTTTTTATATTGGTTGTACGGAAATTAAAGTTTAAATTAGATAATGCTTAAATAGGATACAGATTACTTCTTGACTGTGATGCTAATCCCTTTCCGTTGTCCCATGCATTTCCGAATTCATAAATGTCCTATCATGATATTTATATGTCTGAAATGAGAAATTTAGACAACTCGCAAACCGGGAAACAATTATTCAGTCAAAAAACATGTGCGAAACCCGCTTTCCGATACGTAAAAGAAAAAGTCTAAAATCGAACAAATGAACGTTATTAAAATATAAAACGATATTGCTCATTTTAGATATACGAAATATAGGGAATTGGAAATCGGGAAACTAGGAAATTATTTGAAAAAAAACAAACTAAAGTCCAATATCCAATTCCTGATCTTTCGATTTCGACTAATGGTTTCGGAAATCGGAAATCTCAGAGTTGATTGTACGCAAATCCAAATTCATAAATGTTCTATCATAATATTTATATGTCAGAAATAAGAAAATTAGACAAACCACAAATCGGGAAACAATCATTCAGTCTAAATCCATCTGGGAACTCGGGTTTCCAATTCTCAAAATCACGAGTCTACGCGCTCAGACACACGAAATACACAGTAAAAAAGTCTCGCCAAACTTAAAAATCTTGACTTCAATTCTTTAAAAAGCCATCTACAAGGACAAAAATAATCTTGACCGTATATTTCCTATGGATCAATTGACAAGTTCAACCAAACACCAAACATTTACATTTCCGATTTCACATTTACATTTTCGATTTTTATATTATTTCACCTTTCCGCTCTTTTTAATATCATGCTATTTTATTTAATATTCACTTAACCACAATATTCATTTTTTTGTTTTTTATATTGATTGTACTAAAATTAAAGTTTAAATTAGATAATGCTTAGATAGGATACACATTACTTGTTGACTGTGATGCTAATGCCTTTCCCTTGTCCCATAGACAAATCACAAATCGGGAAAGAATCATTCAGTGAAAATCCATGTGGAATCTACGCTTTCCAATATGGAAATGAAAAAGTATACAATCGAACAAATGAACGTTATCCCCGTTTCCAATATCCGAAATATAGGAAATCGAAAAGCAGAAATCTCAGAGTTGATTGTACGCAAATCAAAATTCATAAATGTCTTATCATAATATTTATATGTCGGAAATAAGAAATTTAGACAAATCGCAAATCGAGAAACAATTATTCAGTCAAAATCCATGTGGCAACTCTCGCTTCCGATATCAAAAAGATCGGACTTAGTTTTTTGTTCAAATAATTTCCTGAATTCCCAATTTCCGATTCCCCGATGTTCCAATTTCGATTGGGGATTTCGATAATCGAAAAAAAACTCAGTTGAATTCAATCCAATTTTTTCCTGAAATTATTATAATTACTGTTACTAAGATACAACCCTATGGAAATGCATAATGCAGGGAGTACCAAAGTCACAAAGTTTGGCTTACGGAAAGACACAATATTTTTACCCCTCGGCGTTTCTTTGCACCTCTTGGTGTAAATGCTAGTAATATAAAAAACCAACCAATAAATATATTTAATAATAATATAAAGGTTTTATATGCACAGAAGATAATATATATAAATATAATATAATAATAATAATAAAAAACAACCAATAAATATAATTTAATAATAATATAAAGGTTTTATATGCACACAAGATGATATATAATTTGGAAAATTATTGTCTAATGGTACCATATATTTTACATATAATAAATATTCAAATTGCGTTTTGTTTTTCATATAATAATGGTTCGTTCAAATTGCATTTTGCATTTTGTAAATTAGTTTATCTTTATTATTATCAAAATTATTAAGTTAATATTATAGTATAGTAATTTTTTATTCTAAATAAAAGTTGAAATTAAAAAATTGATAATATCAATTGTAACAAAACAATATTGTTTAGTTTAGTGGGTTAGCTCAAGTGGTGGAGTGTTGTAAATTGTGAGCAGAGAGTCTTGGGGTCAAATCCTCGGGTGGCTATACATTGCTATATAAAGGCCTTATTTGATGTCCCTGTCAAGTTAGCTTCATAATCAAAGAGAACAGGGTGCATCCCTTTTGGGTGGGCCCTCCGTGATTTCTTCTTGTGGATGTAGTAGCCCCATTGGGGGGTTTGTGAACCACAACATAAAAACAAAACAATATTATTTATTTTCTATTTTCCAAATAGAATTGTTCCACCTCGACTCACTAGAGTCTCAAGTAACACTAAAGCAAAATTTATTTTCAGTACGACTTTACAAAATAACTAGCACACCCTCGACTCAATAGGGAAAATGAAACATCGAAAGGAACTTTGATATGTTGAAGAAAAAAAAGAGGAAGTTGTGGGTATGTAGATAATAAAAGTTTATGTGTTGAATGAAAATCTAGTGACTTTATGGAGGGCATAGTAGTCAATGAAATTTAAAGGAAAATTTTAGTGCAAGTACTAATAAGCAATCAATAGAAACTCATGTAATCAATAGCAAGTAAAATGAAATGTACATTACTTTGCCACACCAGAAAGTATGCATATGTCAATATAACAATAAAGTGCTAGGTATAGTATCAAGTTTGACTCTGATTATATTGGCAATCAACATCGGTATTTTCATTTGGTAGGGAGGTGTAGGGATTTAGGGATGCAATTTTAAGGATGAAAATGACAAAGAACGAAGACGTGCCTCTTCCTTTTTTCGAAGTGTGGCATATGAAGTGTCCTTCATCTTTGCATAGCGGTCGAAGGAGAATGATGGTGAAATTCACATTCCTACTAATGTTGCAGTGCATGACATTGTCGTGAAGGGAAAGTCACTCAATGTTAGCAATGTCAATGGTTGACCTTGTTAATGTCAATCCTCGGGATTTATCGATAGTCAATGCCCAATCCATATTGAGGGAGATTTGTTTCTTGTTACTTTGATTTATGGGTGGAATTGGTATGTGGTTTGGTTGAGATTGGTCCCATGGAGGGCTAATGTATTTATCAAATTCCATGAAAACATAAGATGACAACTTAGGAGGGCTATATCCATGTGTTTATACAATTTGCATGACCACTCCAAGTACACCATTTACTAGTCCTAATTTAACCCATAAATTACAAGATAACATTACTTGTTGCCCCACACATAACAATATTTATTGTTCTAATTGACGGTCATAAGGCTTGTTGTGCATTTGAACCATTGGTGAAATCTGCGACAGATCATGTAATAGGCATAGCTAATTCTTGGAGCATGTATTTCTTATGATTGTTTGTGTCAAATTTTGAATGCTCCTCTGGTGACAAGAATCTATTACTCTTAGACTGAAGTAGGATCCATTATTACAAGGTTGGTGTAGCATTGTGGATGTTTGTCAATAGTTATCGGGAATGAAGTTAGGTGGCATCAGTGCCCCTTTGACGAAAGATTGTTTCCAAAATGATGAGCGTGGTAAATTCTATCCACAAATACTTCCCCAGAGTTTCTCCTTCATAAAAGGTTTGTCCATTACAGGTGGGAGTTGTCTCAAATCATCATAAGAATTATTGAACAGTTGTCAAATGAGCAATTGCCTTGTTCTGGAAAACACTAATGCAAACGATTCTCAAACTACATAAAGGATTCAGATCCTTTATAGGAATGTGGAGCCTTGCATGTATAGTGGTTGCATGTATGTTAAATGTTGCAACTCTTGTAGGGGTGAGGAGCATTAGTGGGCTATGGCCAAAGGTTGCTTGAGAAGATAAAAAAAATTATCATGCTTATAAGGTAGGATTTACTTGGGCCTAAAGTTCCTTGGATGATCATCCTCAATAGCTCTTTAGTTCTTTGTACTTGTGAATGTTGTAAGACTGTGTCAAATGCAAGTTGTTGATTTTGAGATAATGTATTTGTGGAAATAGACAGGAGTGCGGTATCTTGTATTAATTTCCCCACTCCTTCGGTTGTAGCTAATGTAGTTTGGCATAGCCTCCAATGTGTATGTTGATCTTTCTGGATGATTCCATGCATGGTTGGTGTCAAAATATCGGAGGCCAAGCATGTCAAGCTCATTAATGTGGATATTTCATGTAAGGACTGATATTGACAAAAAAATGTCATTCATTAATCTCCATATTGGGATGTATGTTATGATTGGTTTCCTCATCTCAAGATGTTGTCTCATTAAGAGTGGGTGCACAAATGTGATCAACATACCATGCACAGTAGGTATTTTGTATGCACTCCCAATTTGACAAATTGTCATGTTTTGTAAGGCCTATGTCTTTAGTGAAGGAACATAAGGGTTTATATAAAAGCAACTAACTCCAACACAATTTAAGAAAGACATTCAAATCTTTGGTTCGAATTGAAGTAAAGTGCGGCTAGCATGGATGATTGCGGGGATGGTTCTCTTTTTCAACTTTTTAGTTTTGTGTCCCTGGTTATATGACCATTGTTGTGCAAGGTCTATAAGACATAAAGGGTCCAATGTTGGAGGGAATTGTAAGTAGGCAATTATGAAATTGGAGCCAATAAGAAATCGACAAAGTCGAGAGATACATAGTGAAATAGTTTGCGACCAACATTTAGTTTGGTGAAGGACCAACTGCATGTGACAAAGGGTAATTTTTGCAACATATGGAAAGTTTCTTGAGCACTAATGTCTCAGTCAACAATTGCTTATGAGTGCAAATGGAAATAAGGATATGAGTCTTGATCCTTTGGACATGATGTAGTTGTGATTCTAAGTAGCATACGATGGTAGGTCTCTGATTTGCCCTCTACTTTATAAGCATATTTGACTATGTATTTCAAGACAACCTAATGTGAGAGCACTCGTTGGCAATCCACATTTGCTCACCATGTTTGAAGCATGATGCGATTATGGATGTTTAGATGAGCATCATTGTGTGCTGGGTGATATGTTTTTTGGACCATTTTCATAAATGTAGAATGATTATTCATGTTGTACATTCCAAGGGCATTTACATATTCATTCAAGTGTATTCCTTTTTCTGTGTATACATTAAATTATGATAAAAATATTCTATTATTAATTTAATTTGTTAAATTTATACAAAAATATATGAATTTTATTTATTTAATATTTAGTTTCATGTATTGAATCAATATTACATGTTATTAGAAAGTAAATAAAGCAAAAAAATACTTTCAAATTGTTAGCTAGATATATGTTTTCTCTTAAATATTTTTAGAACAACAATTATTCAATTTTATTTTTCCCCTCAAATTTCAATAAATAAAAATATAAAGCAAAAAATACAACACTTTCAAATTGTTAGCTCTGTAAATGTTTTTTCTTAATTTTATTTTTTCCTTCAAATTGCAATAAATAAAAAAATAAAGCAAAAAATACTTTCGAATTGTTAGTTCTGTAAATAAATTCTCTTAAATATTTTTAGAACAACAATTACTCAATTTTATTTTTTCCTTTAAATTGCAATACATAAAATATATATTAAAATTTAGAGTGTTTTGTTTTTAATTAAAATATATTAAAAGTTTAAACTTTTTGAAATCGAAGTATATCAAAATTTGAAGTTTTTGTTCGGAATTAAAATATATATTAAAAAATTAAAGTTATTTTTAAATTAAAATATATTAAAATTTAAATGTTTTTTTTTAATTGTGGTTTGTCTACTTTTTAATTTGATGGAAACATCAAGTGAGACTCTTATATAACAATGTATAGTCATCTGGAGATTTAACCCAAAAACCTTATGCTCACAACTTAAAGCACTCAACCACTTTAACAAACCCAATAAACTTTAAAAAAAATTGTATATTATAAAAATATTCTTATTAAAAACAAAATAAATTATAAATATATTCAATTCATTGAAAAAAACTATTAAGCATATCTCCTACTAGCCAAAACATATTACTTAATAATTTGATATCATTTATTAAGTATCACGATGTCATGTTGGCCCAAATTATTAATATATACTTTAATAACCATGGAGAGTTGCATAGGAGTCAATCACTGCATCGTTTTAAAGTTTTTTCCTAAAATTCAAACAAAACAAAGTAGCTTTACTAATATGTTTTGTTTTAAAGTGTTTTTCTAAAATCAAAACAAAGTACTTGGTTGAATAACAAAGTAGATTTACTATTTGCATTTGCACCAAGAGGTGCAAAGGAACGTCGAGAGGGTAAAAATATTGAGTCTTTTCCGCAACAAACTCTCTGCAATAGAGCTTTGCACTTTTAGGTTTTCGAACTGACATTTCCACAATTTGCGGGAACTAACTTCTTCTGTAATTGCGGGTTGCGGATTGCAAATGTGTACTTCAACTTTTGTCAAAAATCCATTCCGTAATTATATTTCCGCAATTATTTTTATGCAAGTTTAAAGGCAAATTTGATGAACAGATCTGACAGTTAGAAGAAAACACGCAATAGATCTACGGTTGTAGAGCGATCCATAAAGTTGTAGCGTGATCCGCATCTGATCGATGATCAAGAGTGAACCCTCAACAAATCGGCGGTCCAGACAAATTACGGAGGTCCAAAAATGGGAAAGTGTGGTTCTGCATTCCACGATCCATAATCCGAAGATCAACGATCAGGAAAGAGTCCACAAGAGATCGACGATGCAGAAGAAAAGTTGTGGAATCCAATTTCGAAAAAGTTGGCCACATCTGCAATCCACATTCCACAATCTGCAAGATCAACGGTCGAGAAAGACTCCGCAAAAGATCGACGACTTTGAAGAAAAGTTGTGGAAATAGATTTGCAGAAGCACATTTTAAAGAAATTTGGAAAACCTGTAGTCCACAATCCGCAATCTGCAATCCAAAGATTGATGGTCGAGAAAGGATTCTGCAAAGAAATCGACAGTTCACAGGAGTTATGGAAAGAGAATTGTGAAAGCAGAATATGATCTAAAATCAACGGTTAAAAGAAATCACGTGGCAAACCTATGGTTGCAGAGCGATCTACAAAGTTGTAACGAGATCTACATCTGGTTGATGATGAGTGAACCTGCAAGAAATCAACAGTCCAAACAAATTGCGAAAATAACGTTGCGGAGGTCCAAAAATGGGAAAGTGTGGTTCCACATTCCACAATCCGCAATATGAAGATCAAATGTCATGAAAGAATCTGCAAGAGATTGATGACGCATAAGAAAAGTTGCAGAAGCTGATTTCAAAAAATTTCAGCACATCTGCAATCCACATTCCACAATTCGAAGATCGACAGTCAGGAAAGCATCTGCAAGAAATCGATGGCTCAGAGAGTTGCCGAAAATGATTTTCCAAAAGAGATTTGCAGAATCCAATCCGAAGATCAACTGCCAAGAAAGAGTCCACAAGAGATCAACGTCATGAAAGAAAAGTTGCAGAAAGAGATTTGTGGAAGCCGATTTCAAAAAAGTTGGCCACATCTGTAATCTACATTCCTCAATCCACAATATCGACGATCAAGAAAGACTCTGCAAGAGATCGACGACACGAAAGAAAAGTTGCGGAAATAGATATGTGGAATCCCATTTTGAAGAAATTTGGAAAACTCGCAGTCCGCAATCCAAAGATCGTCAGTCAGAAAAAGGATTCTGTAAAGCGATCGACGGTTCACAGGAGTTATGGAAAGAGAATTGCGGAAGCCGAATCTGATCTAAGATCGACAGTTTGAAGAAAACATGCACCATATCTACGGTTGCAGAGCGATCTACAAAGTTGTAGCGAGATCTGCATCTTATTGACGATCAAGAGTGAACCCGCAAAAAATCAACGGTCCAGACAAATTGTGGAAAATTTTTGCGAAGGTCCAGAAATCGGAAAGTGTGGTTTCACATTCCACAATCCACAATCTGAAGATCAACAATCAGGAAAGACTCCGCAAGAGATCGACGACATAGAGAAAATTTATGAAAAGAGATTTGTGGAAGCCGATTTCGAAAAATTTGGGCACATCCGCAACCCGCAATTCGAAGATCGACAGTCAAGAAGCATCCGTAAGAAATTGACGGCTAAGAGAGTTGCGAAAAATGATTTACCGAACGAGATTTGCGGAAGCCCATTTCGAAAATTTTAGAAGGCACATCTGCAATCCGTAAGATCGACGATCAAGAAAGATTCTGCAAGAGATCGACGGTGTAGAAGAAAAATTACATAAGTAATTTGAACAAATTTGGAAAATCTATAATCCGCATCTGATCTAAGATCGACGATCAGGGAGAGTCCGCATGAAATCGACAGCGAGGAAGAAATCTTGCAAAATCATTTTCAAAGATATTTGAAAAACCTGCAATCCACATTCTGCATATTTTCTAAGATCGATGATCAAGATAAATTCCACATGAACTCAATGATGCAGAAGAAATATTGTGAAAAGCAAATTGCGGAAGCATTTTTCAAAGAAATTTGGAAAACCTACAGTCTGCAATTGACATCTAATCTCAGATCAATGGCTGACGAACAGTCCACAAGAAATTAACGGTGCAGAAAGTACCTTGCAGAAATGTAGTCGTGGAAAGGAAATTGCAGAAGGATCTTTTAAGAAAAGTAAAAAACGTGCATCCATAATCCGCATCAGATCTCAGATTAACGGCTAGGGAAGAGTCCGCAAGAAATCAACGGTGTCAAAAGCACATATTCTAGAGAACCGTCGATATCTTGCAGAATGTTTCATGACCGTTGATCTGTGATTAAGTGCAGAACTTCATTTTACTTTGTGGACCGGTTATTTCTCATGCAGGTTCACTTCGTAATCTCTTTCCCTATCGTCGATCCATATTTTCTCCTTTAATCCAGATCGTGCAATCTGTGTTGAATGAATTGAATGTAATCTCTGCAATCTTGCGTTGATTGATCAGAGAATCGAATAATTGATCTCTACACAACTTCAACTCTGCAGAACTTATACAAAGGAGCATCGATCCTCTCAGTGATTGGTGACCTATATTTTACTTATTTGTTTCACGCACAAAGTTTCATCAAACACTCTCTACACCCTTGAACCATTCGAAAGCCATAATTCCATGATACAGATACATAGTTTATTTATTTGTTTTTAAAGGAATTAATTGCTTAACACATAGTTTAGAACATTGGCTATATGTTTTTCCAATTAAAATAAGGTTATAATTTTTAATTAAAAAGTATATAGTCCATTTAAAAAAAGATATATTTTCAATTTTCTAATTTTTTTTTCAATGTGGTTCACGCGTCGGCTTGACCGATGGGCTACATCCACGGAATAATTTCAAGAGGGCCCACCCGAAGGGGCCTCACTCTCGGCACACTTCATGCCTA
>LPNX010094972.1:111831-168694 GCA_001517045.1 Pseudotsuga menziesii
TAGGTTTTTGCTTCTAGCATGCATACAGCTCTTGTAGTGAAAGTTAAACATGATGGAGAGTTGGGACACATGTGAGATAACACAAATATTAGGGGTGAATATTAATATTATAGTCTTAGTGGATGTTGGACTTGAGTATGTTTTGGTCTATAATATAGGCATTTATATATTGTATCGCTTTTATTATACTTTGTTTTGCAATTTTATTTCAGCTAAAGAAATATTTCTAGTTATATTTGCAATTTCAATAAAAACGCTTGGATATATCTTAGCATATCTCTAGTTTTATTTGCAATATTTATGGATACTCTTGGATATAACTTAACATATTATAGTTGTATTTGCAATTTATGTGGATACGCTTGGATATACCTTAGCATACCTCTCAATTTATATGAATACTCATGGATATACCTTAGAAATTGAACATTGCTTTTACACTTTTAAATGCAGATATTTGAAATGTCAGGTTAAAGTCAAAATTAGAAAAGTCATCATGATTTGGCATGGAAAAGACAAGGAAGCCATGGGTGGAAAAATTGACTCTAAATGTTGACATACACTATAATATCATCTTGAGTTTTTCCCAACTAAGTTAATTGGTTTGTTTTGGAGGAAGGTAAAAAAATATGTAAGTGGCCAATGAAAAAGTAACCAATAAAATTAGGAACTAAGTAACTTTTATTTTTTACAATTTTTTTTCATATTTTATTATATAATTTTGCAAGAAAATTATATATAAAAATCTGTAATTAGAAGACACAATTTTTTTTCAGAGGAAAAAATACCAGTCTTTGTTATTCAAGATAATCAAAAGACATCATTTACAAAGCATCTTTGTGATTGAGCAAACTTCAACAACATAATGCAACACATAGACATAAATTAACTATCTACTGCATCCAGAAAAAAAAAAAAGTCTGATCATAGAAGACACAATTTTACAATATTTATAGTATTTAACTTTATAACTAATATAAAAACCTTGGACTTATGTATATATTTTTTCATTTTAATGTTTGTTTAAGTAGTTGGTTGTGCCTATTGAACATTTACCTACCACTTTACTTCTACTTGTGAGTGTGCTAAGTATACTACTTCACAAAATCATTTCCATAAAATCCATGAATCTAGGATTTCCTTTGAATCTTGTCCGAAAAACCCTTGCCATATCTCTTTTGAAGTTTGCATTCAACTTGAATGTGATGGTGAGAGGACACGAAATTGTTAATGAAATTTGTAACGGTTAAGAATGCGTCCGAGATGAGTTTCTCTACTGTAAGAGAGACGTGTTTGTTACACAGATTGCACACAAGTCCATTTCCTACACAGATTGCACACAATGCATACGTAGACGACCATATTTTATCTTATTGTTTACAGGCCGAATACAGTGTGGCTCATCTCCCCGGTCAACTGAAAGTACCTTCACATGATACAATTGAACCACAATAACCAATATCTGTCATCATGGTCTCATAACCCAAGCATCGATTCAAGCAACTTTTATTGCATTGCACCCCATAAATCCTTCATTTGGCAGATCATTGAAGGCCTAAAAGGGCATTTAACACTCAAATTTTCTTGTAGGTGGATATTATAAATTTAAAGGTTTCGCAAAAAATACATATAACATGTCCACAGTTCATATATATACCATGGCAAGTGTCTTTCTCATCAACACATTGACCACCACCTGTGGCCATTTAAAATCGTCATTTCCCTTACCTTCAAGTTGGTTCCCGATATGTCTGACAATTGTTGTGAATACGAGCTGGTTTAGCAAAGGCTTGAATTCCATGACCCTCTTGTCGGATTTGTTCTTAGGCAACATCAAGGAGAAACCAGATCTCACCTTCCATGCAAACTGCTGAATAACAAAAAAGAAGCATCTTTTGGGTCATCGTACTACTGGGGTTTCAAGGATAGCAAGTGCGATGGCAACAACAGAAGCCCTCCAGCTCGGAATGAATTCAGGTCTGAAATTAGCTCCTCCACATCCTCTGCCTCAACCTCTTGGGTTTAAGGACAAAAGAAAAACGATACAATGAACGGTGGATTAGACTAAGAAAATGAAAAATGAGAAAGTGATAGGATCTGGAAGAATCTATGGTCCATAAATTTATTTCTATTTCCTTTCCATAAATTTATTTGTATGTAACCGGTTAGGAAATTTGTCAGATCTATGTTCCTCAGAAAAATATACATAGCAACGATGCTCTGTATATGCTTGTTTGATATCTCATGGGCAGTTAACTGATGAACAACAACTATTAATCCTTCCATTTGGTCCTTCAACCACCTCAATTGGCATCAGATATCATAGATATTGGATTGAGCATCAACGATTCTCTTCGTGAGATCCTCTATCTTTTTTTCATTATCCATTATAATAGTGCAGTCCCAAATCCCTTCAAGGCTGCCAATTCCTATACAAACTAGTCAATTAGAGTTGTTGAATAGAAATATTCAAAGTGTAGTCACCACCACTAAGATTAATATAATGATGCATCCAGTCAATTAGACATAAAATTATCTGAAATTGAGTCTTCATTGGTAACAATTGATAAGCTAGGAAGCTTATCTCCTCGAGCATAGGAGAAGACATGAAAATTCTTTGACTTCCACAACACCATTACAGAGATAAAATCCTCACAAAGTCTACTACCTCCAGCACAACGAACAGTGCAGTATGGCCCATCGCAACTCACTTAGTGTCGTAGATGATACTCCCTTAAACATAAAACCTCCCACTGTTGCTTGCCTTCAAACACCTAGTGTGAAATCCCAAATTTACTAGTGAAATGTGGCCAAGAAGATTCATAAACCCAAACACCAATTGACCTCCACATGACCAGATGCATTAAAAAGACCATACGTAGTTGTTTAATGAAGTTAATGCTTGATGATATATGTATCTTGATTTTGGAGGTCTGCTTGAATGCAAAATAAAATCCAGGGGAGCCAACAAGATATAGTTTGGTCCCCATTTAAAAAAAAACCCCCACAAGGCAATTGTGAGGCTTCATTAGCTAGTTTGTCAGCAAGAACATTATGATCTCTCCGCACATGATAGAACTGAACATTCATAATTTGCAGAAGAAGACCAAGAATGCGCTTGTGAATCCTGCCAACTATTTGATTGAAAATCTCTTGTCGATGTCTAGTTTGGTAAATGACAAGGATAGAGTCTCCTATCACCACTAGCGATCAAATTCCTAAATTTATAGTTTCTTTCAATCCTATATAGAGAGCGTATCACTCTACTTCTTTATTGGTGCTTCTTCCTAGACCACATGCGAACGTTTAAACAACAGTACCTCCGAGGTAAAAATATAATCCCCCCTCACGCCTGCCTCCCTACGGGGTGTTACTATTTTCTTAGAACAAGTCTCAAAGTACAAAAAAATAATATCGTGAGCATGGTCCATTTAATACTATCTTGGTGACTATGTTCTCTCAACACATTTAGGTTTCCACATCTAATTATCATATGTTTAAAATCATTCATGAAATTTGATTGTTATTAAATATAATATTAAATAGAATTTTAAGCAATAATGTGTATAGGCAAAATAACACACTATCAAATATTTCATGGTCTCAGTTTATAAACTATATAATCCATGAGAATTTATTGTAATAATTGTGTAGACGTTTCATTATAAGATATATAGAGGTTTATAATTTATTTATTTAAGAGATTAATGTATTTCTATATAATTATTGCAAGTATAGATTCAATATAGTAATGACTCATTCAATACACAAATAAAATTTCAATTAAATATATAGATTTCCATACATTTAAATCAGGTGTGAGGTTATGCAACTCACATGCCTATGACTTCATTGTTGATTTTTAATTCACACACCATTCATGCTTGCTTCACGCTTTAATTTAAAAGAAAATAGTCATGTTTACTTATCACTTTCTATTTATTAGTCCTCTCCACTTTTTTTACACCTAATTTTAATTTTCATATATTTATATAATCAATTTATTTTTATATGACTAATTTTAATTTTTTTCTGAAAACATTTTAAAATATATATATATATATATATAACATTTAACTATAATGTATAATATTCATGTTGACTTGACTCCAAATGCAACATCCATGGCGGACTAGACCTCCATTAAATTAGAATATTCAAATTAACGTTACTCCAAAAGCAAGATCCATGGCTAACTAAACTCCGATACGCATGTCTAACTTATCCAACATGGATAACTAAATCTCGATATCCATGACTAACTAAGGTATATTCACGTGGCTACTATTGAACACTTGCTTACCAAGGCAAATAATGCTAAAATGGTGGAAGGCCAACTTCTAATCTCATCCATGGAGTCCAAATCCCTTTACGTGCGGGTGATGGGGTTGAATGTAACCGACGAGTATGTCTAGGTTCGGACGTGAAAGTCATATTAAGTGAATAAGCTGAAGGTAACCAAGCTGTGTGTCCAAGTTCAAAGGTTAAAGTCAAATTAAGTTAATAAAGTTGCAGTATAGCCAATTTGGTCAAAGTAGTTAGTGGCCAGCTCAATAATTGTCGTGATTCATTTTACAAGGATTTGATTCTTTTTATATGGATTTGATTCCTCGTTGGGTACATGTTTTCAAAGACATTAAATGCTATCACAATGCGAAGTCTTTTAATTTTTAATGTTCATATGCAGCCCTTCGTTCTTTATTTATTTATTATATTATATTCCATTACATTATTAAATACGCCAGTAAATATATGTGAATGTGGTTTAGTTGTAAGTTGTAAGAGTGATCAAGCTTCAGTGCATTTATCACTTTCATGTTTGGTTATTTTTTTATGTTTTTGCATTATATCACTTTTTGGATAATATTTTTTGGTTTTTATTTTATTTTCATTATGGACCGCTATAGACGGTTAGCACTCTTCTAGAGCGGACTAGATTAAAGAGTGACTTTTTTTTGTCTTTGTGTTGGTCTGCTCATGTTAATATCATGTTATGATTTGACACTCTGACTTTGAATGATATTTATATCATGACGATGTAATCTTGTTACCTTTGATTCACTTATGAATAACAAGGAACAAATATTTTTCTTATGTAAAAAAAGATTTACATTTAAAACGTTTGAAGTCCTATAAAATTAAGTAAGTTCTAAATAACATAAAAATCTAAGTAGTTTTGATAACATAAAAATACCTAACGCAAAAAAATTTAGGAAAAAATATAATTAAAACCTATTTTTATTTATTTCATATATATTTTTAATGTTAACCTAATTGTGATATTTACATTAAAATTGGGATAATCAAATTTAATACCAAATAAATTTACAATTTAATAAATAGTTTTATTTATTTTTAATTTAATTTTGTACCAAAAGTCATTAAAATTAACTTATATAAAAAGCCAAAGTTTTCATCCATTTGAAACTATTTTTTATTATCACAAATTAAATAAAAATTTATTTTAATTTAGTTGGGTAACAAACTTCTTACAATCATTAGCCAAATTTTTTTATATTCATTAAAATTAACTATATAAAAAAGCCTAGCTCGCATGGGTGTGGTTCATTAGCGGTTCTGTTGTTATGAAGTCACTTATTGTAAATTGGAAATCAAGAGATCAATCCCACCTGGATTTACCTGTGTCCCATGCCTTATGACGGATGTAGGGCACCTAGGGTTATAGCCCAGCCCCGTTATCAATTCCCCTCGCCAAAAAAATATATATGCCAAAGTTCCCATCCATTTGAAATTCAATTCTTTTTATAAAAAAATTAAATAAGAATCCAGGAACACTCCTATTAACATTTTTCCATCACCATAGACGGAGGTCATACAAATCTTTTTACGACTTATGTGATTTTTTTTCCCATACTACAAATTAATAAAAAAAAATAATTATAACAAGAAGAACGTGGAGCCCGGGGATTTGGTAAAAGGCCGAGTCATCCGATCCGCTGTCGTATGCAATGACAAGGATCTTGCGACCAGTCACGGAGGGAGACGTGGACAACCGTGGGCTTGCAGGAATAGTTCCTTTTTATTTGTGGACAGAGGGTGGTGATTGCATTTCCACCCATTTTTCTACTGGAGAATAGCCGCCTCCATTGTTGCCGAGGAGGAATTGTTACTATTAAAGGAAGGCACAAACTTGCTCGACAAACATTCTCCTCCTATCACTTTTGAATTCTTTTCCTCTCACTGTGCACCTCGGCTCTGAACTTGCAGGTTAAGCTTTGCACATTTTAGTTTTTATTGCTATAACTGAAGTTCCTAAGCTTTAATACCAGTTATACTGAAAATGGGGATCTTAATTTCAGTGCTAGGGTTTTGCAGGAATCGACTGTTACGGATTTGCAGGAACCCTTCAGCAGCAATGTCTAGAAAAATGAAGCTGGAGGATGGCGTGGAAGAGGCGGTGAAATATGACTTCGATCTGTTTGTAATCGGTGCTGGAAGCGGCGGGGTTCGATCCTCGCGTACTGCTGCCGGCCTTGGAGCCAAGGTACACGCTGTCCTTCCTTTATTTTTCAAAAACTTTCCTCTGGATCTTCGCATCATCTGTATTTTGCAAACCCCGTAGTGGTAGAGTTCGAAAAAAAATAAAGAATATAGTTTATAGATGAAAACAATTTAAGATTTAGCCTTATATTTTAGAATTGCGCGGTGGCTACATTAGAGAACATGCAAGCACAGCTAAATTTATATTTGTGATCAAAATATTCTAGTTGTATCGAGAACCTGGGCTGGGGAAGATGTCGGTGTGTTTGTGCGTGGAATGCCAGTAAACTGTCAAGGATTGTTCCCTTAAACATGTTTATTAGAGAACATGACAGCATAGCTAAACTTATATTTGTGATCAAAATATTCTAGTTGCATAGAGAGCCTGGGCTGGGGAAGATGTCGGTGTGCTTGTGTGTGGAATGCCACTAAACTGTCAAGGATTGTTCCCTTAAACATGTTTATTAGCGTCGCACATTCAATGCCGAGGTGGATTTGTCCTTGATACTAAGGATAGTCTACGAGGGGGAATTGTCGTTGATACCAAGGATGGGAATTATATCCGTCGCCATGCCCAGCCCTTTTATACAGTCATTACACAACTCCATACCACATGCTTTAGGGGAATTGAACATTAGTGTGAGAAATTGGGAATATCATCTCCTTCTCACCAACCAGTAAAGCCCAGGCGGTGTAATGTCGATAAACTAAAACAAAAAAAACTTAGCATTTAAGAAAATACATGAGGTTCTGAAAAGCCCCATACTATATATCTTACCTACTGTATTGAAACAACATTTATGACTAAATTAGCTTGGATCCATCTAAACTTCATATCTTACTATATATCTTACCTACTGTATTGAAACAACATTTATGACTAAATTAGCATGGATCCATCTTAACTTCATATCTGTTACACATCAAAAGGGATTACAAAAACTTGATTAAAATCTCAATGTTTATGAAACAACATTTATGAATAAATTAGCATGGATCCATCTTAACTTCATATTTATTACTCATCAAGAGAGATTACAAAACAAAGGTTCAAATCTCAATGTTTATGAAACAACATTTATGAATAAATTAGAGGGATTAAAAAACAAAGGTTCAAATCTCAATGTTTATGAAACACCATTTATGAATAAATTAGCATGGATCCATCTTAACTTCATATCAGTTACACATCAAGAGGGATTAAACAAACAAGGTTCAAATCTCAATGTTTATTAAATAGTATCTCAGGGTGAAAAAACATTTATGTTGATGCATGAGTTTATTATTGTTTTTGCTTCTATCTTACTTATCATATTTAAATAACAAATATAAATAAACTAGTATAGAATCTAGATCCATCTTAAACTTGGATCTATTACATGTCAAGAGGGATAAAACAAGATGAGGTGCAAACCTATGTTTGCCAAATATTATATGAAGGTACAAAAGCATTGAGGTTTGCATTTGATTGCTCTAAACATTTAACAGACCTAGGGCTAAGATGGATTTATGCTAGCATTCCATCTTAGGGCACAACATGACTTGAACAATTGTCAATCATATGCATGTTTTGAAAACATATTCTCATTGTATTTTATGTGTGCTTTTTGGTTCTCTAGGACCTTTCCCTATTTTTTTAAAGATTTTCTAAACACTGTAATTATCAGTCTTCCTAGACTAGCTAGGTTTGACCCAGAATCGTGAATCCAACCCAGCCTGCTAGCCAAAACAAGCCATTTCAATCCACCGAGGAGTCAAACTAACACGAATGTGTTTGAACTTTGATTAGTGAGTTCCCATGGGTCAAACTCAAACTTACTTAGTACTTGTAGGTCATTCATCGGACAACAAGTTTGACTCATTAACTTGTCAGGAAAACTTTCATCTCTATAAAACCCCAAAAATGAGCTATTTTGCTTTTTTTTTTAATTTTTAGAAAAAAAAAATTATATATTTTTATAGTAGCCAAGTTTTTCCCATGCTGAGTTAAACTCTTGACTCTTTTGCCTGGCTGTTTTATTTTCCAAGCCAAGTTTGGTGATGCTACTAATTACTATTTGGATGTCTATATGAGCAACAAGTGTTAAAATTCTATAGCACATGGCAACAATCCTAGTCCCATTTCTGACCTACCTACTTAGAAAAACAGAAAACTGAAATCTCTATCAAAACTGCAATTTGAAATCTACTAGATACTGGAACACTTCTCAGTAAAGAAAGTAACAGCAAGTACACTAATCTGAAACTCAAACCACATCACTGTTTATTGCTCTTGAAAACAGGAAATACCCTGAAAGCTTCAAACTCGACCACTCACTGCTTCTACTTTGAAAAACTGAATAAACAAAACCTATACCCCTTCCTTCTTATATATAACTGAAGAAGAGACTATAGGGTTTACAAAGACAACCAACCCTCCCTATCCAAAGCTTGATCAATCTCGAAATAAATCTAAATCCAAGATCTATTCATGGCCTAGGGATTAGTGGTCTCAAACTCCATAACAGATTTATTCCTAGGAAAGTGCGCTCACCAAAAGTGTGCAAGTATGTATGCATGCATCTCTCTTCTAGGGATCTCTGTCCCATTTATTCTTGGAACCTTTACACATGCATGCAACTACTAACTAAAACAAAACTGAAAAATATAACTGAACTGCTAAATATAAAAAGCATCTAAACCAGAACTGAATTGAGGATGGCACATGCATGCCATCCATTCACCCTCTATTTCTCTCTCCTCCATAGATGCCCCTGCACCTTCATTCACTTCTGTACGGATCTAGTATGGAATCTTTGTTAGAGGAGGGCTACCCTGCTACTGTATGGATCTGCACACCTGTCACATGTGCCTTCTCTGTATGCGCGCAAGTCTTCTTTGCTTGCTGCTGCCATAAATAGCACTCTGCTAGACACTTATTAAGGCACTAAAAGTCCAACACTCTCCTACTGTGGAAAGTGTTCTCTGCCAAATAACCCCCCTACATCTGATATATCCTCTCTGCTAGGGGCTTGGTCAAACAGTTGACCAACAACGAACTTGAAGAAACATGATTCTTCATCACTGCTTCTTTTTGTACTGTGAACTCTCTTCAGAATCTTGAAGTTGAAGACATTCTGCACATGGAACACTACATTAACAATTTTCCTACCTCCTTTGTCCTTCATGCCATCCTCACTATTCAAAATCCTATCACGCCACGTCATGCATTGTTCAGGACTTCCTGCTAAAATGAACTAATGTGTATACAGGGCCAAGACAAGTGTATCAGATCCATCAAGCTTTCAATTCCACTTTCACTGCCCTCATTCCAAAATCAGATAACCAACCAGCTTTGAGGAGTTTAGACCTATATCTTTGTGTAACTGCATTTATCTAATTATTTCTATGATTACTACTAGAAGAATGACTAACCAGCTAACCAACCAGCTTTGAGGAGTTTAGACCTATCTCTTTGTGTAACTGCATTTATCTAATTATTTCTATGATTACTGCTAGAAGAATGAAGGCCCTCTTTCTGGCTGGAAGGCAAATTCATGAAGCTGTGGGAGTGGGATAGGAAGTATTCCATACCATAAAATATTAAATTCTAAGAGGATGCCAGCTATGGTGATCAAGGTTAGGTGATTTGAAACCATGAATTATCCTTATTAAAAAATGGCTTGATAATCATTGGTCTTTGGTTTGATAATCATCGGCTAAATCCCCTGAGTGTGAGCTCGATCAATGAAACTAATATATACATAACATCAGCAACAGCTTGCTCTTGAGTGCTCACTAGAATATATCAATCATGTTCTCATGTGTTCTCTTGTTCTTTCAATTACTTTTTCATGAGCAGAGCAATCGATTTCCATTTTCTCAGTATCACTAAAATGATTGAAAAGCCTCGGTAGTCTTGAACAATTATTAAATTGAGATCATCAAGTTTTTGGTTGGTCAGTAGTGTTTCCTCTCCCTTTTTCACAAAAAACGATGTGATGATTGATGCCTTTATTACTTGTTGATTTCTATTTCGAATGACGAATTGAAATCTGCGCTAAACTCATAACAACCCAACATGAGTACAATTTAATTGATACTGATTTCCAAAACTCGTGGTGCGTGCATTAAGTTATTAACCCATCTACGGCATCTCGCTCTTCCTGGGAGAATCCTCTGAAAAATGAAGTAAGATTCTCATCAAGGCCAGCTCCCTTTTGTTGAGAGTAATGTTATTAGAACTGGATCAGTCACTGAACTTGTGGACCCCAAAAATTGGAAACCGGTCAGAACTGGAGAAAAACCAATTGACCAAAAAATACAAAAAAATCAAATTTTGATTAAAATAAATCCATGTACATCCTTTGATTCCAAACCATTAAACTCAACTTTGCAAAGCTTTCTCACGCATATAACAAGTAAGGGCGCATATAACCAAAATATCACCAAGTGCAATCCATATTTGACCCAAAATACATAAATAAATGGGTTTTAAACAGCCTTTGGAGTCCAAATGCATCATGCTACAACAAATAATTACATATCATCAAAATCATTGCACATATTTGGATCCTATTCAACAATAGCACCCTTTGCCCCCCTCTTCTAGGCTCTAGCCCTTGCCTCTACCACGAATCTTGAAGTCGATCACCCAAGGACATTAGTCAAACACCCTCCAATTTTGATGAAACTTCCTAATCTAAGAGTTAAAATAAGTAGAAAAAACTTCCCATGCCTAATTAGTGATTTTGCTTGAGTGAAGGGCACATTTTTACTAAGGTCATGATAGAGGCGCTCAACAATCACCACCACCAACATTGAGGTACATGAAGGGGTTGATGCATCTGATTAAATGCCAATCCCATACCCTCATACATGATAGAATCCAGTGGAGGCGTTGCAATCTTGAAACCCTGAAAACTGTCAAGTCTCTTGAATTCTGAATGGGATCTAATATTCTACTATTTGCATATAAACTTCAATGAGGTTGGAACCACTCTGAAACATCTTGAAACAAATAATGGTAATGTTAAAATTTAAGTAAAAAGATAGAAAGGGAAAGATAAGGAGAATGCCAACTTAGAATTTAATATTACCATTGATTACTAGGGTCTAGGGTTAGTTTTAAGGTTTTTATGTTACCTTATTTATTTATTTTAAATTTTTTCCTCGAAATCATCATCCCATGCGCGATGTACAGACTTGTACAAAACTGCCTGGTTTTATGAAAAATTAGTTGGTTGAGGCATTTAAGGCTGTTCCATACGAAACTGGTCGATCCAGGTACGCAAATGACTGATTCAGTATGGAATTGGCCCTTTCCAATTTAGGGCCACGGTTTGGACTAGTTAGGCCTGTAAATCTTTCGTTTTGACAAAACCAGTTTAGTTCTAATAACATTGGAGAGAATCTGTTAAACTAGTAGCAACAAGGAAGGTCTTCCTGCATGTAGAAGACTTAAATTAGGAAACCAGTTGTATTTAAGTTTACTTTGGAAAACAAATTAAAGTGATCTAAATTAACTTTAGTGAACCACTAGTTAAAGTGAAAGTGAAATTAGGGTTTTTGCTTTACCACTAGTTAAAGTGAAAGTGAAATTAGGGCTTTTGCTTTACCTAAAGTTATAAAAGAGAGATCAATTGGTGGAGAAAACACACACACTTGTATTTCGATAGAGACGGGATACAGACAGGGAGAGAGAGTTAGACAGAGGATTTAGCTGAGAAGACGGAGGAGCGAGCAGCAGGATCTTTGAGCTTCGTACAGCTGGGGCGTACACTCACATAGGAGGGTGTTGAGGTTTAACTGGGATTTGCCCAGTGATTCTGTTGTGTACTGCATTCGCCAGGTTTGGGTGAATTTGCAGTGATTGTAAAAGTTCCATATTTTTTCATAATAAAATCTATATCTGACTGCTGCACTGGTTTTCCCATCTCGGGTTTTTCCGGGGGTTTACATACCCAAAATAACTGTGTCATTTTTATGCTGTGATGTTGTGATTTATTTCTCCGTTTTATATTCTGCTGCTTACTGTAAAAGATATTCATGTGTGGTTATCAGTTAATATTTTGTTATCAGTTGATATTTTGCATGCACTGTTTAGCCCTAGTTGAATATTAAAGGAAAATTTACATCCATATGTAACAATCTTATCATGGTACTTTTCCATACTCCCATCAACCACATTCAAGGAATCAATCACTTATTCCATAGTTGATTCTAGGATTGTCTCCTCAAGGCCAGATTGCTCTATTGGATCTATGAGTAACCTATAAAACTATGTATACATACACATATGTATATGTAGATGTACGTATTTGTACATACATTGATGCATATATATCTATGTAAATATGTGTGTATCTATATCTCTCTCTATATATGTATGTATGTATACATACACATACATGTATATATAGATGTATGCATGTATACATATATAAATGTATACACATACATATATGTGGTTAAAACTCACATAGATGACATAGAACATGAGATGTATACATCTAGGTAGATCTATACATACATATACATACACATACAAGATGTTATAGACCTTGAATCCAGTGCCATTATGATTAAAGCTATTGAATTCAAATTTAGCAAACATATGTACATACATAGATAAGATAGAGCATGACGTGGTGTCATTAGAAAACACATGGATGAGAAAAAGTAAGATGTGGTGTGGTTAAAAATTAAAGCTGACATAGATGAGATAGAGCATGACATGGTGTTGTTAGACATCTGTAACACGGTGTGGAAGCCCATACTTGTAAACGAAACTCAAGGATGACTCAACGGGTTCAAGTTTGTGAAGTATGGGAAAACTCACACAAAATTCATAGAGAGGCAAATTTAGTGTCTCTAATCATTGCAACAAGAAAAGTGATTGGTCAGTGTACCTTAATTTTTTTATTTAGGGTTCAAGTTTGTGAAGTATGGGAAAACTCACACAAAATTCATAGAGAGGCAAATTTAGTGTCTCTAATCATTGAAACAAGAAAAGTGATTGGTCAGTGTACCTTAATTTTTTAAAAATAAATTAAGGGCCCCAAATGCAAAACCACCCAATGTGGAGATGTGTGAGTATGTTGAGCATTGGCAATGATTTTCTAAGCATGGTCTTCTTCTAATAAAAGGCATCAAGCATACCATCAATTTGCGGTGAACTGTTGTACTGTTGAACATTGGTCAAGAAGCAGTTTCAAGGAGAAATGGCATGTCAGATGAGACCTCTCCCTAAAAAGGTGTTGTATTAGGGTGTGGTGAATGTGCATTGACTTCAGAGTACTACATAACATCAGTACCAAGAACAGGCAAACAATTCCTTGCATAGAACAGGTGGTCCATGAACTGTATGGTTCTAAGCACTTCATGCCATTATGGAGCTAGACCTGAAATTGAGATACCACCGAATGTATGAATGATTAGACTGTAAGGTCATTTGGGCTCACCATTGCATTGAATAAGTTGCATGCCTGAGTATGGTTGACATTTTTACTGAAAGGATAACATCTTCACTGCACATTATATTCTGTTTAAAAATGACAGATCCTAGTACTAGATAATGAACAAGAATGTAAAAGTTTGATTTACTGCAGGTGATTATGAATCATTTCAGTCATGGTTCTGACAACAACAATGCTTCTTTGTGTTATTGGAACCACTGGACCTTGGGATAGTACATTTACATAAATAAAAACACTATCCTTATGTGCATTAATATTTGTCAAGTGGGACTTTATTAAAACTCTCTTTCTCGTGCCGTGAGTATGGAATAGTTTCTTTTTCCAATTAATATTCATTTTATTAACGTAGACTTCCACTTTCAGTGTTGGTTGATTTGTTGTTTTAATTTGCATAATTTTTTCTTTTGAAGGACACATTTGGAATATCTCTCCATCCTTAGTATTAACTCTATAATGGATAGTAAGCTTTAGTAAATATTTTTTTTTCCCAGGTCACTGCAAGCTTTAGTAATATTATTTAATGAATAAGCATTATCTTTTGTTGCCTGTTCACATTGGAAAAAACATTTACTCTTTTGATTTTGTAGGTTGGGAAAAGTTTTATATTGTTTAGTTAGATTGAAACTTGTAGATAAATACACATTGAATATTGCTGTTAATATATTTCCCTAATTAGATCATGAATTAACAATTGAGGATTTTGCTGTTGAAGGTTGCACTTTGTGAGCTGCCCTTCCATCCGATTAGCTCAGAGACCATAGGAGGTGTTGGTGGAACGTAAGTATTTGATGATATGCACCTATGTATTTGATTTGCTGGTAGAAACTGCTGCAAGAGTAACCTTTATCTGTCTTACAAATTTTTAATATCTAAATCATTCCCGGGTTAACGCATTCCCGGGTGCTCAAAAACCTTTTATGGTAGTGGTTACATTTTTTGATAAAAAAAATCTTAAATGTACTGCAATCTATGATGCTGCTGTTAGTTTTACTATCATCTAAGTTTTTAAAACTTGTTTGACCCTTGCACATTTAATTGAATGCATTTGTTTGCTTAAACGCAAAAAGAAAATAAAAAAAAACAATTTTAAGCTGAGGGCCAAAGTTGCTTTGAAGTATGGTATATTAGTCATTAACACTTCAGAAGTTACATTCATCTAAAAGATTGATGTTATTTCCTTCAAGAAAGCAAGATTGACAGTCAGCAATATTCACTGAAGTAGGTCCATGGAAATAATTTCAGAGCCAAAACTTTAAAATACATTCTTTTGCTAGATTATTCATTAGATTGATATCATATGAAATCTCTGTCAAATTACTGTGCTGATTTGTCATTGCATCGAGAGAACCGAGGTGCTCTACAACCCAGTATGGGTGAGATGTTGTCACGTAGCGTAGCACTACATTACCAAAAATAAAAAAAGTAATTAAAAAAATCATGTTGGCTCATAAAATAAAAAATTAAAACCAAATGAAAAGTAATTAAAAAATCCATGTTCGCTCAAGTGTATTTTTTTCCAGATATGTAAAAAATTTAAGATAAAAAAAAATCCATAGATCTGGCCATTTGCTAAAACGATTCTTAGCCAACCTTTTGCTAGCAATGAAAGGAAGTAAAGCAACCCGTGTTCAAATTTATCTTGTAGGTAGAGCCCACCAACATTGGGATGTAAAAAATCAGACCATGGTAAGGAGATTCTGCACTCGGGAATTTAACCTAAATTCCTGATAGCTTGAAATTGAAAGCACCAATCAAAACAACAGCTATAAAGTATGTTAATCTACAAACACATACTGCTGATGATATGCGTTACCTCCCAAACCTGCACTTCTTGTGGTAAAAATCTTCTTCTCACTTTAGGTCGGCTGTTATCCCAAAGAAACCCTAAACCAACTAAATGATGATTACGGGGAATGAAGAGAATGCTTAGAAACACAAATCTGAATTCTGTTTTAGAGTTTTGGTTTTTTTTGAGACTTGTAACACCAAAACGAAAAGTTGGTTTTGTGATTTTTAGGTGGTTGGAAAGTGAGATAGTGCTTTAATATCATTGGGCATATGGAGTCTAAGGTTAGGACTTATGAGCTTTATTCTCAAACAATAAGATAATGCTATGGATGGAAATAGCACGCTACAACCAATCTTATACGGCTGTTTATGAACACAGAAATCTGATTTCAATGGTCCTAATGAAGGAAAATTAACAAATATGCATAAGGGTATGCTTGCAACTTAAAAGATGTAATTTCCAGCAAGTTGTAGTTAAGAAACATGTTATTCATTGAAATTTTCTAGCAACAAACATAAAGAACTAAAGAGGGAAATCAACCACAAATTAATTATTTTGGAGTAGAAGCAAAGTTTCCTAGATCGAGCCCTTATAGCACACTTGAGGAGACCAGATTTCCAGCATCCATATTCAGTAAATGACTTCCAAGAACATAAGCCTCAAGCTCCAAAATAACCTTCAAAATAGCACAAGCTAGTCTCAAGTGTCTCCAGAAACTTTCAACAACCATCACAATAGGAGGAGCTTTTCTTATATAGAAAATAAGCTCAAAACCTCTTCACAATAAAATAATAATATCCAAAGCAAAACCCTAGTTTTATCCCGAGGGAGGAGTAAACAAAAGATATCTTCCAACCACCTCCTAAGTGACAAGTCAAACAAGTAATAAACAATAACGAATATTAAATGGGAAAGCCACTTGTCACCATCTCCAAGCAAAGCATATCCTCAAGAGAGGACCCCTCCTACAAGAATAAACAAAAGATATCTTCCAACCACCTCCTAAGTGACAAGTCAAACAAGTAATAAACAATAACGAATATTAAATGGGAAAGCCACTTGTCACCATCTCCAAGCAAAGCATATCCTCAAGAGAGGACCCCTCCTACAAGAATAAAAGTAAGACCCCCTTAAAATGCTCAAAGGTCCACTTTGTTAAGCTTCCACAAGTGTGCCCCCCCAAGATCCATGACCACATGCTAAAGATAACTAAACGACTAGGGTTTAAGGTGAGTAAAACAACCCTTGTCTCAACATGTATGCAAAAATCAATATAATAACGGGTTATTCCATTAGGAGAGAAGACAAGTCAACATGCTCAACAACCAAATGTAACTAATTCATTTCCCAAGTGCCAATGAATAGCTCCAAGGAATAGGGATGTGTGCTAGCATAAATCATTTGCAAAATTAACCAAATCCAAGTCAAATGAAGAGGGGATGGCCCCATCAAAATCTGCTGTGTGTACAATAAAACCTCAACATATGTGCTACCAACCAGAAACAAGGGGATTGCTCCAAGGAATAAGATGTCAACCAAGTCCAAGATGCTATCCAAGGTTCAAGATAGGCATTTAACTTGCACAACCACCATATATAACCTAGGGCACACCAACACCATTGGAATCAGTGAATAAAATATGCATCAAGTGGTTGTTGGGAGGCTAGATACCATGAAAACATGTGCCAAAGAAAGGAGTGCTCAACACAAGTGATGAGTAAGCATGCCACACATGCCATCCAAGTGCTAGATAAGTCAATACATTAAAGGGTGTTAGCTAGATCCTCATAAAAACTCATGTCAAGCAAGAACCACGTTTAATGTAGAATATCCCCATGCCTACAAATATGTGAAAGATGATAAAAGAAGGGAAACACTCTACTCCATATGAAAACCCCTCAATTGATATCACACCAATGCCAAAATGTTAAAATCACCTAGGGCGTTTCCCCACCAAGGAACAATATATCAAGGATTTATGTATCACCATAAGAAATAAGGCATTAGATAAGATAGCGTAAGATAATTTTATTAATGTCCAAGAAGTGACTACAAATAGGTCCATGGGATTGTTAAGTACGCTAATGGGACTACAAAGTGGGAATGCTAAAGCCAATCTTGGAAATTCATGATATAAGGAAATTATTCCTATATAAGGAAGAATCCAAAAACCTAAATCATGAAAGCACAAAGAAGTGGAACTAGGCAATGATGCAAAAATGAAGCATACTTTCATATTGGCACGCTTCCTAGTGATAATGGAAAATAATATACCTCTAATGAATTTGAAAGCTATCTTTGTCAACATGGTTTTATGCATCAAACTAATGTTCCATATAATAATTAGTAGAATGGTGTAGCAGAAAGAATGAATAGGACACTCTTGAATCTGGTATGTTCCATGCCCTTTTTCAAGAATGTAAAATTGATGTTTTGGGGTGATGCAATTTTGTGTGCAGTCTATTTGAGAATCAGAGGCCCATCTCATGCTCTTATATGAAATGTGATATGGCCACATTCCTTTGGCGAGGCATCTCAAGGTCTTTGGTTCCACCTATTATGCCTTAATGAAGGGTTTTATAAAGAAAGTAAAAAAGCCTCTCCCTCATGGATGCAACTCGGTGTTTATTTAGGGAATGGAAATGGGTAATTATTCCAGGGCTTGGCTTCGTTATCCCATACATATACCCTATTGGTTCACTATTTTATAATGAAGAAAGGATTTTATTGTAATTGGCGTTGGCAAGAAAGAGCAAATAGAGAAACTATTGTTTTTCCCAGTTACCCTGCCCAATCCCCTTTCTCTTATATATGCATTAAAGCATTCCCAATACACCCGAATTCAGTTCGCTTTCAGTTATTACCCATTATGACATTATGTATTATGCTTTCAGTTAGAGCCATAGTAAGCCATTCAGTATGCATCATTTCCCTCGATCTACCTCACCTCTCTATGGTTGGGTGAGCGTTAACACCCTCACCTAAATAATATAGGGTTCAGTCAAATGGAGCTAGGGTGACTAATAGCTATTTGTCACCGTAGACGCACCCACCCTCCCAGGGTTATGCCTCCCCCTTCCTTTCCTTTCCTTTCTTTATTCTCGGGGGTTTCTAGGGGGTGTTAATCCCCTATGTGTAGTTTTTAGCATGAGCACGACATACAGAGGGAAATCAAAAGGGAATATAAATAAGTGCGCTCCCTAATTAAGTATGACTGAGAAGTAACTAGCAATAATCGTCGAACAAAAATGAAAATACTAGAGACATATCGAAAATTTAGAAGTAATAAAGAAACATGCTTGGTGCAAGGAGTCAAAATGCATCTTCTTGGGGTACTCAAACACCACCAAGGCCTATTGTCTTTACGATGAGGTAAATAAAATGTTTATTCTTTCTAGAGATGTGATTTTTCTTGACATGAATAAACATGTCAAGTCTGTGGAGCAACAACTTGATCGTTTGGATAAATTTACCCATGTAAAAGCATATGAGGAATTTGACAATGAGATTTCACATCTTGAAGGGGGATCCCTATCTTGGATCAATCTTTGGAATCTCCTTTTGCGGCATCATTGCCCCCTCGTGAAGAATTTCTTGCCACTTCACTAGAACATGAGGTTCAATTGGATGATGTGATTGAGAGGATTGGAAAGTTGAGTCTGGAAGAAAATGAAGCACCACCAGTTGAGCAACTTGGACCCTCATAGAAAGTTCCAAAGTGGGTCATGAAGACACTTGAAAGTGTTCATCTTGATGAAGTTGGAAAGAGGGAAATTGGAAATATGACAAGACAAGAAGATGGAGGTGATGTCGATGACTAAAATTCATGTGACGTAACTGATATCGATGTTTCATATAATTGTGAATTGAATTTAGTTGCTAACCTTGAAGCAACTTCCTTTGAAGACGTTGCTATTCATGATGAGTGGAAAGAAGCCATGTAGAATGAATTTGATGCTCTCATCAAGATTGGGACATGGAAGTTAGTGGACACTCCATTTGGAGCTAAACCAATTGGCTGCAAGTGGGTCTACAATAACAAGTACAAATCATATGGTTCACTTGACAAGCATAAGGCGAGGTTTGCATCAAAAGGTTTTGCACAGAAAGAAGGCATTGACTATGAGGAGACTTTCCCCCATAACAAAATGGGCTACCATTCATACTCTATTGGATTTGGTTGCACATAATAGGTGAAAGGTTCATTAAATGAATGTGAAGACTGCTTTCTTAAATGGAGACTTGAAAGGGAATACCTTCATGTCTCACTTGAAAGATTTTGTTGTGAAGAGACATGAATAGAAGTTATGCAAAACCATCAAGTCTTTCTATTGTCTAAAACAAGCACCTCATGCATGGTACGAAAAGCTAATTGAGCATCTTTTGAATGTGGATTTCAAACACTTTAATCTTGATGATGCAACATTGTTTGACAAGAAAATTGGAAGATCTATTGTATATCTTGTAGTGTATGTAGATGATCTGTTGATGACAGAAAACAAAGAAAGCTACATTGCATCCACGCTAGCCTTCACACCTCAATATCAGTCCTTCAATCTCGTTGGTTACTAGCCCTCAGTTGCCCCTTGCTCCTTTCCTTTGTCCTTGCCCCTACACCTGCACACTTGGATGAAAGTCCTCTAAACACTCAATGTGTTCCCACTCACTTTCTGTGACTGTTGTGTTTGTCCTCCTCTCACCTAGACTTCCTTTATTAATATTACAATATGCAAATACTTGGGCCAATATCATAGGCTGCCAAAGTACCATGGGCCCTCTACTTTACGTAAAGTAATTACAAAATTACATTCATTTTAATAGTTCACTTTACTAAAGTGAATCTCCTAAGTCTGAGAGTTATTAGCGATGCCTTCCACCTGTTAGACACAGTCCACATAGAACTACCTATTTGATGCTACAAAAATCAACATAGAGAATGTTGGATACCTAATCCTACAGGATTATTATCCACTTGTAAATATTGTTAATATATATTTGTAAATTTTAAATAATTGAAGAGTCACGTACCGTTGGAAGTTGATGGCCAATGGTCACCATTGATGTATTAATACACCATTCTCGTTAATGAAAAACCAATCCACCATTGGAGTTCCCAAGGCCCGACAAAATCAAAATGATATTACAATGATGCATTCATACATTTACATATGACATGATATGAAACTTCAAAGAATTAATCATATGATATATTTATATAATCTTATATACATGATGTAAAATAAAAAGACAAGGAGGAAGCGACTAGCTTGACTTAAATATCTTGTGCTCAGTCATTTTTTTAATGTGTCTGAGAAATTCTTTAATGTCATCAGTGCCAATTCCACCCTCACTATTATTGTAAGATTTGTTTGTGCATCTTAGTGGCACTAGAACCAATCCTTGGTGCAATTTTGCATTGTCCTCATTTATCTATGTGGGCTTCTCTACACCAACATTCCATTGTGTTGGTGGTTTCTTCATACAATCATCTTCTAGTATTGAACAAATAGGGCACTTTTGCTCTCCTTGATGAAGGTTTGTTTCTTTTGATAGAGTGGAAGAAGTTATAAGTGGATGTGTTCTTGTTAGCACTAGTAGAGTAGCTAATGGGGAAGGCCACCAAGTTGAATTTCTCAAACATGGTATCGATTTTCTTTCATTTCATAGTTGATCTCTTCAACAATGTTGTTTGCTTAGGTATCTTTTAGTGTCACAACATCAACCACCTTATCTTTAAATTGAGTAATGGTCTCATCCAAATGACTACATGACTATCATGATTCAACATTCCTTTTACCAAACTTTATTCCACGAGATGGAATATGTTGCTTCAAGAGCATGTAGAGAGGAACAAACTCAAATCCAAAGGACAATCATGTTTCAAGAACGACTACTGTATTATTGACCACCTATTGACACTTTGGGCTATTATTGAGGAACCTATATATCAGTCATCTAAATTCTTTTGTTGTTTTGTGGGCTTTCTGATGGATTTTCATTCTACTTTGAGGTAATCCTTGTTCTAGAGATTACAGAACATTAGTCTCCAAACCTCTTAGTGTTGCTATCATGAGGCTATATGAGACAATGATAAGCAGCAACCTTGTACAATGGAGGGGCTTTTGTTAAAGTTAGTGTAGCTGCGAGACCCATTCTTAGAGAATGGTTTCCTAGTCAGTTGACTAGGACAGAATAAGACCCTAGAAGGTACCTTAGGGCCCCCAGTAGTCTCCTGGGGTTCTTGGTCTAGGACCAAGCAGGTTGATGCCATGGCAAAGCCCCTAGCATGTGGCTAGGGCCCCTATATGCCTCTAGGGTATTTTGGTTTGGGACCAAGGATGTAATGTCCAAGTAGAGCCTGCAGGTAGAGGCAGAGATATATTCTGGTATAGGACCAGGGACACGATGTCCAAGTAGGTACTGCAGGTAGTTGATCAATTTTCAGTGTGAGACTGAAACTCAGCTTAGTACTGAGAACCATTCTGCGAGAGAATGGAGAACCCGGTTAGGGTCCAAGGATTGATCAACTTGATTCAGTGTGAGACTGAAACTCAGCCTAAGGCTGAAAGCCATTCATTAAGAATGGAAGATAATGATGTCCCCTCTCCTAATCGGTTATTGCTAGGTTGATTCTCAAGGGACTGGCCACCCCTTGACGATGTCCCTAGTACCTAACCTTTAGGAGTAGTGTCAAGGACAAAAGGATTGTACCATCCGGTTGGATCTTCCCCCTTATACAGTGATGACAAAATATATAAAACTATGTACCTTGAGAGAGAGAAAAGTATTTGGTCTTATTGGTCCTATTTGATTGATTGTCCACCTTTACGGTTCACCTTGATCTTGTGGTTGTTGAATCTTGGTCCTATTCTTACTAGTCTTAGCACTATTACTTGTGTGCACCTTTGACTATGATGGCTCCTACTTTATGGAGTATATTTACTTGATGATTTATTAAAGATCATTGAACCATTTATTTTTATGGTTACCTTATGTTTTTATTATAATGACCCACTTATGATTTTGGACTTTATGTTGGACCTTTGGACTTTCATTTTACTATAATTTCATTAAATAATTATTTTAGTCTTATTAATAAAATCTCATGATTTTATTAATAGACTTTTTTGACAATTTACTTTTTATTATATTAAAATCTTTTTTTGACTTTTGTTGGGACGGTTTATTCTTTTGGACTACCTAATTTTTATTTTTATGATTTTTATTTTTATTTTTGTGGGCCTCCGTTAATTCTATCCTAAGTATTTTTTTTATATACCCTAACCTATTTAAGGAAGAGATTATTTTTAGTTTCGACACATGATTTTGGGATTTCATGGCGCGGCTTTCTCCACGGGCTTGGATTTTGATTTTTCACGTCACGGCTTTCTCCACGGGCTTGGATTTTGATTTTTGGTTTGGCTTACCTTCGCGGGCTTGATCTCACGGGATCTCTTTCTCGGTCTGATCTTCACTGATCTCCTTCTCGGTCTGGTCTTCATCGATCTACCTTCACGTGTTATTATTTTTCGGTGGCTGTCTGCGTTTTATTTGTGGGGCTCTCTCTGTCGGCTGTCTGCTGTCTGCGTTTTATTTGTGGGGCTCTATTTGCCGGCTGTCTGCTGTCTGCGTTTTATTTGTGGGGCTCTCTCTGCCGACTGTCTGCTGTCTGCGTTTTATATGAGGGGCTTTCTCTGTTGGCTGACTGCGTGATTTTTCTCACGGCTTGGTTTACCTTCACGGGCTTGGATTTTGATTGCTGGTTTTTCTCACGGCTTGGCTTACCTTCACAGGCTTGTCTTCTCGGGATCACTCTGCCTAGTCTACACTGATCTCCCTGCCTGGTCTTCATTGATCTGCCTGGATTACTCGGTCTGGGCTGCGTTTTTCCTTCTCCACGGCAGTCTGCAGGTTTTACCTCTGTGTTATTCTGCATGGGATTTACTGCCATCTATTCTCTGCACAGGCTGAGTTTTTCTGTTTGATCCATCCTGACTGGTTTCGGGAAGTTGTTCATTGTGAATCTGTTGGTAGAGTGCTTGACTGCACATCTTTCACTTTGAGTGCATCTGTGTGATTCTCCTTGACTGCACTGCTAAATTGATTGAAGAAACTAAGGTCTGTTTACTCCCTCTCTCTCTCAAGGTACGTATATGGTTCAACTAGTTTGACTTGTCCTTTCAGTGACAAGATCAAACTCAGAACTAACTGAGTATAAGGCGGATCCAACAATGGTTAAGATTCTTTATCTTCTGTAGTTTACTTGAGATTTAGTTTATTGCACGTGTTATTTAGTATTTTTCTGTACATGACGGTTGATGAAACATTTCAATGATCAACTTTAACGCAGTGACCAGCAGAGCGTTAAGTTGAAAGAAATGAAAGTTATGTTGTTACGTTTTATTACAGTTTGAATTTTACCTCAATTCTTTATATGTTCATGTATTGAATTTTAGTACTTGTATTAACACTCATCTAACTTGTGAAAATCAACAGCTTTTTCACTTCATCAGGGGCAACATGTGGGTTAAGTAGGGTTCCCCCCTATTGCAAACATTATTTGGGATTTACATTGATGTGTTAGAAACACACCTTAGGGTGAATACTCGTGTGATGATGGTTTCCTACTACACCTTTTGATTGCATTACTCATGCTGTTATTGTCCTTTTGGATTTTGAGGGCTTTTCATTCTGCCTTGAGGTAATCCTTGTGAACATTAGTCTACAAATCTCTGAATGTTGCTATCATGAGGCCATAGGAGACAATGATAGGGCAACTCTTTACAACTTAGGGGCTTTTTGATTTCATCAGGGGCAACATTGGGGTGAAGTAGGGTTTCCCCCTATTGCAAACATTATTCGTGATTTACATTGATCTGTTGGAAACAGACCTTAGGGAGAATACTCATGTGATGATGGTTGCCTACTATACCTTTTGATTGCACTACTCTTATTTGTAGATGTTATTGTCCTTTTGCCTTCCTCCCTTCAGGGCCTTTAGAGGAAATTGGACACCCTTGCTAGTTGTTGTGACCATGGATAGTTATTGGCAAGCCTTAACAAGACTAAGGTTATGATATTTAGTACCTCTAAGAACACTTTGTTAGATTTCTGTTTATTTTTTAGAGGGGGTGAGGTGGAGATCACTACGACATACACTTGGTGTTCTAGTTCATGATCCCTAGATTCAATAGGAGGCTTGATTCATAGCCTAGACTCAAGAGAGGGGTATGCATCTCTTTTCATTCTTGAGCATTGGCACTTTTGTTCACATTTTCATGACATTGCAACGAATATGCGTATCTTTGACACTATCATTGACCCTAGTGTTTTGTGATGTTGGAGTTTGGAGTCCTAGTTTGTTTTCAGTTGATTGGGAATGTTTGGAAAGTGTCCAATCTATAATGCTCCAATGTATGATCTATTATAATACAATTGTCCTATATGCCATTGTTCAAGCCAAGTTTGGCATTCACAACTTGGGGTACTAGACTACTAGACGAGAGAGATACCCCTATTTGACCCTTTGTTCTTTAGAGGGGATTGCTTGCCCAAGACTATCTTTTTGCAAACGATGTTGGTTCTTGGAGGCTTCACCGCTTATTTAGATTATTGGCATTTTTGTTGCCTCCCTCTCATTTGGTACTCTCTTAATGCCCCTGGTCATCTCTCCCCCAAAAGGGGAGATCAACATGGAAGTTAGGGATGACATATATCAATAGCATAGTCAATGCACTTGGGTCTTGTTACCACCTAAGTTGTACTTAGTGGTTTTTTATCAAGTGAGCTTGGTGAACCAGACAAGGATAACTTGTTCGGACTTAAGAAGACCTTTGGAAGTACTTCTGGGAAGTGCTTGTTGTACTATATCACATGTTCATACCCCATGGGGGAATTGTAATAAATGTTCTAGCAAGATAGTGTCTGTAAAAGACTCGGTCTCTTAGACTTTATTTGTCAATCCGATCATCCCAGGGTGTTTTTTCCCTTGGTTATTATTGGTTGTTGAATAAACGACTGATAATTTCTGAGTTTTTCACTCCATACCTCCAAAGTTGGGGTGGTCGGCTTGGCATTTAGGCCTATTGAGGTTATTAGAGTCTATGTGTAAATGTATAAACATACTAGACATCATGGTCGAGCCATATGAACATGTCTAAGTCCCCTTAAGTTTTTTCAATTTTTCAATTTTTTAGTTTTTTCAGTGTTTTTTATTAAAATTTAATTTTTCCAAAACTTAGGCTATTTTTTAATAGTTTAATTGGAAAAATTGATTTTGTAATAAAAGTGGGCCAAATAATCAGTTTCAGTCATGTAGGTGCTCATTTTCAAGCTAAGAGCACCATGTAAACCCATGGACCCACTATTTCCTAGTTTTGAGTGATTTTCCATCACTCAGGTCAGAAAGCCCCAAAAATCAATTATTGATTATTTTAATTAATAAATTGATGAATAATGGAGCAAATCCAAAATCATAGATCAGTGGATTCTTAGCCGATTTGGTTGAAATCAGTCAGATCTGAACTAGATTGACTGGATCTGACAAATCCTTGACTGAAGGAGGTGATCAAATCAGATCCATAGTTGATCTGCAACATCCTTTATGGGGAATTTCGCCCTCCCTCTCTCGTCCACACGTTTTGGCTCATCTAGATGAGTTTTGGTGGATGCTTCAGTCAACAGGTTGAGGTGTCAGTCAGATCAGCTCTCCGATTGAAAATTGCACTCAGTGAGACTCAGATTTGGCTCAGTTAGACACAGATCAGGCATTGATGGACTCTTCTTCAGCTACAATGGTCTATCTCCTTGGGATTTGTGCCCCCCTGGGCTGGATCTCCTATTTTTTGTATAAATAAAGCTTAGGCTGCCTCTTCCAAGCTAGTTAGAGTTGGATTGAAGGGCTTGCTATTGTAATACTGTTGTAATCTTTTGATTGTTGAAATAAAGAAGCTTTGGAGGCCAAATGGTGTAATGCTCTCATATGTGTGGATTAAGCATTGTCTTACGGCTATTGATGTTGCCGGCTCTTCTCTCAATTTATGCATCTGAATCCTGTCTGGCTTGAATGATTCAGCTGAATCAATAGGAGTATAGTTGGGCAAGTAAGGTTACTTGTTTTTCTTATATCTCATAGCATATATGTTAGAAGATCTAGATTATACATGTTTAATAAGTTTATTGGCATGTAATTCTTGTCTCTTTTTTCATATATATATCCAGATCTCATGAGGTTTCGTGCAGGATTGTGTGTTTAGCTTTCAGGTAGCAAGGATTGGACGAGCTGTGGATCTAGTTTGACTCCACTGTACATCCAAAAGCTTTGTGAAGACATTGCCCTTCTTTATTCCACTAACAAGTTTCCATTGCAGATCTGCTTCAACAACAAGCACTTCTCTTCTCCTTTTCCTCCTTCAAAATCAATTCTTTTTACCTGGTTACTTTGTTCACAGCTTTGATATTGTTTAGATCTATTACCTTAAAGTAAATTTAACATAGATCTATCTCCTCAAAGCCAATAATCTAGATCTTGTTCTTAAAAGGTTTCATAAGCATTCTAGATCTAGCTTTAGGGAAATCGTCTTTTTTGCCTGGAATTTTAAAGAGAATTCATAGCTTGCATGCATTAGATTTCCGTTTTCTGTTATAAAAGATAAATCTAGCAATCAGTGCACATCATATTGGCTGCCTAAAAGGCAAGCCAAGATCCTAAGGAAAGCTGGCTTTCCTTGGTTCCCTTTTTACCTATTTTAACTAGTTTTAACTTAGCTTTTTTTGGTTAAAAGTAAGCTGACCCAAAGGTACTTTCAAAGTGCTTTTGGGCATATTTAAGTCTAATAAGCTTGCTGGTTCTTAGCAGGTATAACAGAAAAGAGGAGGAGCTACTGTTCGAAAGTGACTTTTGGGCATTCTGAATCCCCCCAGGGGTCTTCCTTTTTGACTGAAATCTTTAATTTTTGCACTTTGTAAGCTCTTGGTTTCATTCTGTATAAGAATCAAGAGGCATCATATCAGTTTGCTGATATTGTAACTGCTGGTAATAAAAATAATTTTGAATAGGCTCTTTCGAGCCCATTCCCCATCTCCCCTGGGGGGATTTGCGTCCGTGTCATTTTTTGCTTTTCGTTCATCTTTTTCAATCTAGCGTAGCATTAATTTGCAGGGTAGTATACTTTGATTTAAAATCATTTCCATATTCCATTTCTATTGGTTTCAAAGTAACTTTAATACTTACGCCACGAGCCTCCTTTTGAGCCGAAAGGTGAAGAAAGGTTCGTGGTAGTCTAATTAGAAAATTGTGATTTGCTTATCTTTTTATGTTTCATTTGGTATCATCATTTGTTTCAGTAACCATAAAAAAACCAACCCCTCCTTGATTCCCCGATTGAGGTCCACTTGGACCGAAAGAGGTTCCTGGAGGGTTTTCTTTTTAACAAGAACACCCATCTCAAAATTTACTAAAATTGACAAGACTCCGGTGTGTGTGCTTTGCACTTGGCTGCGGTTCGTCCGATCAGTCAAGTTGTATCAAAAGCACTTGAGTGACTAGTATAATTAGGATTCACTCTCCCAAATTGACAAACCATAAGGTGAAAATCCAACACCTACATCAAACCATTACGGTGGAAAAATACGCAAAGGAAGCGGGAACTTCTGAAAAGTGACCTCGGGGCATCGATCTTTGTCACACCCTAATGGGTGCGTTATGAACAATAGCCCCAGAGACTCCATTCAGCCCACATATTCCTTGCGGGTAGCCGTGAAGGTTTAGTTTTGGACATACTCCAAGTACTCTCGGGTATATCTGGAGTCCACCTCTTTGCCTAATTTTAATCAACTCATATTTCACATTAACTTAAAACGTACCAAGAGGCAATTGCAAAACGTTCACTCCAAGCACATGCAAGTACATTGATTTTCTTTTGACTCCATTTTAAGGCATTGGTGATTTTCTTGCTATATATATATATATTGTGTCTCAGCATTGTGCTTTCGTGCGCTCATTGTGTATCTTGTCATCTATGGTTGTTTATGGTTAATTCTCAAACTCCTAAGTAATTCATTCGGTTTAACATCACCATACTAAGTAATTTAGCCTTAGTAACTTAATAGGGTCTACCCCCCTTGGCTTCGTTATGAGTTGAGCCTAAACGGAGGAGTCAAGAACAAGGTGATAGCCTTGACTCGAGACTTGCCCCCAAGGACACACCAAGTGGCTTGAAGATTTCTGCCATGTGACCCAGGTGTGTGAAAGGCGGCAACAGGTCTCTCTCACTTAGAGTCTTGACCCCAGGATGACCTTATATTGTGAGCATTTTTTGTAGGTGTTGTTACGTTTCACCTGAACCAATGCACCTTCAGTCGATTGCCCAAGAGAAGGGGCCTGTTTTTAGGGCCAAGACATGGATGTTGCCAACACTTTTGAGGGATGGTTATGGTCGGACCCTTTGGTCCTTTCTTTAGCAGTACTATGGCTTAATGGCACTATTGACTGCCCTTTGTTGGTGTCCGGGGCTCCCGGGGGCAGGTCACTGGGTCACATGACCCCCTCTGTTTATTACTTTGGTGACAGAGTTCTTAGCTTTGAGGATTTTGCCTCCCTTCTCGGTCACCTTAGCCATCTATCTTGGCCCCCTTTCAGCACAACGCCCCTCTTCTTTGGGCCTTTTTAGATGATGACATTTCCTCTTTCATCAGGCTGTACTGCCATTTTGGGTTGGGCGTTGAGGGATTCAGATCTCTTGGTGTTAGATGGGGCATGATGCCCTCCCCCCTACACACTCTCGCGTTTTGTTTGGAGTGATTTGCTCATTTTTAGCTATTTAGTCTTTTTTGGGTAAACTATGGGGAAAATGCCCCAAGTTACCCACATACTGGATTATTTTATATTTTTTTTTTACAATTTTCAGTTGACATTTTATAATTTCAAATCGACATTTTAAAGGCATGTCAACCTGGTTATTTTTGTAAAGTGAGTGTGAGAAGGCTATAAATAAGCCTCTCCTCACTTCATTTGAACATAAGACAAGTGGGATAAAACATTATGTTACCTTTTTACCCTTCTTAGGGCTCTTGGATGCGATGCGCACCTCTTGAGGAGAAATTATTTTCTTGTTTGAAGGAAAATTTCTTGAAGTTCTTTGGTTCATGCTCTTTAAAAATTGCATTGTTTGTATTTTCAGACCTCCCTAAAATTTCGGCCTTCTTCCTACAAATTCGGCCTGCCTTCCTTGTCCCTGAAAACCTAAAACAGCCCTCAAACCCTGCATATAAACACACAAAACTCATAACTGGCATTCAAAGGGTTAGTAATTGGCATATTAAGTTGTTGGCGAATTAAGGTTTGAAATTGCATTTCATAGTGCTGTCATACAAGTCTGAAAACTTACTGTTAATGACTGTCAATGACTGTCATACACTATGAGATTGATGATAAGAAATTGAGTGGCGTTGTGATTACATTGAATGCATTGATTACTTTCTTTTGATTTGCATGAATGCTGCTATAAAGTCATCATTTCTAGGACCGCCCTACTGCTTTATTTCACATCAGTCCTATAGTTGTTCATTGGAAAGGGATTGATTACATACTGCTGTCATAATACTTGTGTTTGATTGGTTGGTTACAACATGAAATGATAGTGAATGCTAGCTAATGATAATACATGTTGAATGCCCAAGGTGTTTGTCAAATTACAATTGAATGCTCCTACATCTCTTTTGGCTGTTTGAACAACATTAAAACACTCATTGGATCTATAATCCCTAATGGCACTGGTCTTCTGCTAACTTTGTTATCTAGAAGGCATAGCATCTTTTGTCCAAAGTGTTTTGCAGATCATTACAAGGGCTCTCCCCCTGGAGGTTATGACATTCCAAAGCAGTTTGGAGAAGTGACTAAGGTGATAGTGGTCACTTTCTCTTTAATTTGCTTACCGTGACTAGTCTTGCTAGTTCATCCGGTAACAGTGCAAGATGGTCCCAATATCTGCATTGACTGCATTTGGTGCTATTGGTTGCAGTTTGCACGGCCTCAGGATTACGTTCAGCCGATCAAGGGTTTGTTCCAACTGCTTACAGGTCAAGCTAGATCACACTTGCCATGGATGGAAAGAATATGTTAGTTGGGTCATCTTCAGGAGATTGAGATAGAGGAACACTTTGTGTTCAAATGTCTCATGTAGTATTGTAGTATGAGATCTGGGAAATATATCACTACCTATTCTGTTATTCCAGAGGGTCTGTTGTCACCTTCTTTCCTTTTTATGGGACATAGTTGCTTCTTACAAGAAATTACTTTCAGTAAGTGACCATGTTTAAACATTGGGTGTTTAATGACCGTTTGTAGGAAGGTGTCTAAATGTTAGGAATAGCATGAAATCAATGTTAATTTTAATATAGGCAATGTTGTCATTACTAAGGGACATTTAAGGCTTAGTTAGGTCACAGGTGGTTTGTAACATTGCTTATTATATGCAAATATGTAATAAATAATTATAACAACTAATTTATAATAAAAGGACAAGATGGGCCCATGGGGTGTAGAATAGATGGTGAATGGGTGTATTGTTAAGACACTTCTCGCGTAAGGTCACCGGTTCAAGACTCTGTGGGTACTAGCTTACAAAAAAAATGAAAGGACAAGATGGATTACATGACCCAATTTCCCATCTAATATTTTTTTGTAGCCATTTGACTGCATAAAGTACTAGTCGCAATAACATCGTGAGAGTCACAAAGGCAATCCCTGGGGTCAGAAAAAAATTTAAATATAGATAAATAAAACTAGATACATCACCATGCGAGAAGAAAGCCAGTACTCTGCATTGGCAATAGAAGTAGAAGTAGAAGAGAAGCTATTGCAAAGATTTCTGAACACATGACTACCTAAACATGTGTATGAATGCCTGCATGATACCTGTATTTCTTCACCAAAAACGAAGTATTTTGACGCTTGAAGCTCTTCACCGATTAGGAATAACCTAATCATTACATTTTCCTTCCAATAATATTCATGTAATGAAACAATTTGGTTCATAACTGAATATCCAAAATAAACAGGATAACAATGAGAAATCCAATTAGGGTAAATATAATGTATTGGATGTATTATATAAATGATTGAATGAGTTACAATAGCATATGCCGCTGTGTATAAATATGCATTGAACTAACATACCTGAATAGACATGTCTTTTAGACATGCTCCATCTGATTATTATTATAATTACTCCTACTCCTACTACTATTATATGTAGTTTCTGTTTGTTGCAATGTAACTTTGGTATCTTAGAAAAACAGGGGTGTTACCGATCTATGACAATATTCTTTTAGCAGGATTTCAAGACTGCAAGCAGAGTATGTGCGTGAAAGAGTTTTCCATCCAGATCATCTCAACCATTTATATGCTCTTAAGTGTTTGCCTTCTGATACATGCCCTTGGACATATGCAGAGCATGTGAATAATGGAGTTTTCTATCCAAATCAATTTAGATTCTGAACCCTTGTGCACAATTAAAGCATAGCGATCTGGTCAACTTAACAGTGCTCAAAAGTGGGTTTTGTATGGAATTGTGCCACACTTTGAAAGGTTTCTTGAAAATGATTCAGTAGGCTCATGTGAATTGTTTTGCACAATCTAGATTCTATTTTAAAAAGAGAATAATGCAAAAGAAAGGGATCGATATTATACAATTAGGTGGACCTATGATATTTAGCAATGCTATTAAGGTATTTAAGTTTTTAACAGAAAAATAGTGCAAAACAAAGAAGAACACAAAAGATTATGATTGAGAATAAATTATAATATAAAACGATTAATTAGGGAGACATTCCAAGGATTCCATTGGACGGATAGAGTATGATGTGGTTTATTATTGATATATTTGATTGGAAGGTGTCACTGGCGTGTTATCCTTCTGAGGGTTTGAAAGGCAGGCTATGCTTATATTAGTTTTTTTTCTTCTGGTTTGATCTTGCAGGTGTGTTCTCCGTGGCTGTGTTCCAAAGAAAATTTTGGTCTATGGGGCAGCTTTCAGTTCTGAATTTGAAGTAAGTTTGAAAATTCTATTCAAATGTTGTACTTCAATATTTTAGATATTGTTTTGAAATGAGCTTCTAATCTGCTAGTTCTTTATTTTGGAATTCTATGAACTCTGGTAGCTATGAATCTCTCCTCTTAATTTTTTTTCCTGGAGTGGGTAGTGCCCCCCTCTCTCTTCTTTATTTTTATTTTCTCTATACTTCACTTCAGACAAAGTGAAGTCAATAATTTAGCAGGAATGTGTTGTATTTCAAGGCTGGCTGCTATTTAAGTTGAAAGGGAAGGCATGTTTTAATTGAGGAAATAGAGTTTGGTGTGTATTATAGTATGGATAGTGCTGATGAGCATTAATTGTTGTGACATGAATTTGTAAGACAAGGGAACAATATTGTTATACTGCACTGTTTTTCCCTTTTGGAAAAAAGTGCATCTTAAATTTCATTAATGCACATAAAGAATACCTCAAATAAGCATACTTCAGTGGGCTAAAGCATTAAGTTGTGGATTATACCGTTAAACATCATTATCAGATTTACATCTAAAATATCACTGAGCTCTAACCTTCCATTATGCTCTTAAGCTTGTTGAATTTTAGCATTAGCATAAATACTTAAAAAATTTGCAGATGAACTTAAACCAATAACAAGTGCAGTAAAACCACATTCATCACATCAGCACAATGGACACAAGAGTTTTTCACCGGGGAAACCTTCAAACGACAAAAACCCCAAAAAGCATTAGTAGCTCATCTCGTAAATGAGATGACTTAGGAAATTCTTCAAAAAGTTCCTCAAACCCAAATCTGGGTTTTAACCACAGTTACAGTAAAATTTCTCAGCAAAAATTCAGACTGAGAATTTCAAACCCTAGATCCACAAATTTCAAGATTACATAAAAATTTCCCAATTAGGGCTTTATCAGAAAAAACAAGGTTTTCTCTCTCCTGCCTGAAAATCACAGGCTGCCCTGTTCAGATCTGAAAGTATTTGTCTGTCTGTACTCTGCTGCTGTACGACCGTACGGATCTGCCCTGCTGCCCTCTTTTCTCTGCCTGGCTGTCCTCTTTCTCTGCCCGATTGCTTTCTACTGCTGCCCGGCTGCCATCTGCTGATTTGCAGCAGTCCTGTGACCTCACGGGGTTGGCCTGTGGGCAGCCCTGAGGGTCTGTGCAGCCACGGGCTGCTACAGCACCCTCACGGGTAAGCCTTATAGGATGACCGGAGGTGCTGTGGCCTTATGGAAGCCCTAAGGGTCTGCTCTAGGGCTACCCAAGGGTGCCTTAAGGGCCTCACCCCTCATGACTTGGGCTGCCCGGAAATGCAAGAAAGGGCAGTGCCCTCCCCAAACAATAAAATCACAGCCCGTGAGAAAAGAAGGGAGCTGCCCGAAAATTTTTCTTGGCTGCCCTGAAAAATGAAGAGAGTTGCCCTGAAATTTCTGAGAAGGAATTGCTGATAAAACCCTAGCTGAGGGTTTGCTGAGAATGTATGCCCTAGCTGAGGCAAGAACAGAAAACAGTCTTCAATGGAACCTTCAACAATTGCAGCTACACCTGTGAGAGCAAACTTGAGAGTATGATAATGAGAAGACTTGATCTTCTTTTATAATCTTCAATCACCTGTAAGTGGGCCAAAATTAGAAAAGACAAAATAATAATATTAATCTTTTCCTAATTTCACTTTTACCTTATCAAAAAGGTCTTTTATTTATTTTTTTGACTTTTACCAAAAGTCCTTATTTATTTTGACTTTCACTTGTGGTCCAAAAGTCCTTATTATTTTGACTTTTGACTTTAGCCTTTTTCCAAGTGCCCCTGTGGTCTTTTTGATTCTAAAAGTACATCATCATAAACCAAGAGAGTTACTAATGCTTTTATCTCACACTCTTGTGGCACCTAGATTTGGTACTAGGGTAACTTAACCAAGAGTAGCTAATCCTTGGAGAAGTACACAAATCCCATAGATCAAGGGTTAGAGTGCCACACATGTCTAGACCCAGTCTAGGGCTTACAGTGCCTTCCTGGTAACAGACCAGGTGCATCCATTCTCTAAGAGAATGGCTACTCAAAACTAAGCTGAGTCTACCAGTACTAGACTGATCCACATTGTGGTCCCGGACCAGATGTCTACCATTGAACAAAACGGTCACTCAACACTGGGTTGAGTCTACCCAGGGTAGATCTGGGTCTATATCATGGTCCTAGACCAGATATCTACCATTCAACAGAATGGTCACACAACACTGGGTTGAGTCTTCACCGAGGTCCCGGACCAGGTGGTCCCATTCTCCTAAGAAAAGGGCTCTCGATGCTGCTAAGAAAAATCAACACTCCCTCTCAGCGAGAGAGGCATTCTTTGCCATACCAAGCTTGTCACGAAAGTATACGAACTTTGATGCTGCCAGAGGCTTGGTCTAGATATCTGCAATCTGTTCATCTGTACGAATGTACTGCAACTTTAGAGCACCTCTCTGCACTAGGTCTCTAATGAAATGATATCTCATTTCAATGTGTTTTGATCTATCATGAAACAATGGATTCTTTGGAAGCTTTATGCAACTTTGATTATCGCAATGGATGATTGTTGAGTCAAGCTTTCCCTCGCATAGATCAGACAACAATTTTCTGAGCCAAATTGCTGCCTTGCAGTAATCTACTCCGCCTCAGCTGTACTCTGAGCTATGGAACCCTGCTTCCTGCTGGACCAAGAGATCATTGCTGATCCCATACTGAAGCAATAACCAGAGGTACTTTTTCGGTCAACTGCACTGCCATCCCAATCTGAATCTGAATATCCAGATAACATTATTCCACTGCTGGAAGTATATTTGAGCCCATAAGTGATAGTACCTGGCACATATCTGAGTACATGTTTGGTGGCTATCAAGTGTATGTGTTTCAGATCTGACATGAATTGACTCAGTGCATTCACTGTGTAGCAGATGTTTGGTCTCGTATGCATGAGATACATCAGGGAACCAATAAGCTGTCTGTATAGAGTAGAGTCCACACTTTGTGAACTAGAGGTTGAGTCTCGCAACTTTGTCAAGTTGATAGTCATTGGTACGCTCATGGACTTGCAGTCTTGCATCCCAAATCTTTGCAAGATATCCACTGCATACTTTCTTTGTGTCAGGAAGATCTCACCTAGCTTTTGCCAGACTTCTAAGCCAAAGAAGTAATGCATCAATTCGAGATCTTTCATCTCGAATTCAGAGGTAAGCTCCCTCTTACATTGGTCTATCAACTGTTCATCACCTGTAAGAAACAAGTCATCTACATATAGAACAAGTATCAAGACATGATTATGAACAACTTTAAATTACAAGTTAGAATCAGCTGCACTTTTGGAAAACCCCAAGCTATGGAGAAATCCATCCATTCTAGCATACTAGACTCTTGGAGCGTGTTTCAGTCCATACAAGGCTTTCTTTAGTTTACATACATGGGTCTTCTTCCCATGATTCACAAAGCCTTCAAGTTGTTCAATATAAACTTCTTCCTCAATCTTACCATTGAGAAAGGCTGTCTTTACATCCATCTGATGTAACTTCCATCCGAATACTGCAGCAAGTGAAATGATGGTTCTAATGGTAGTGTACCTGGCAACAAAAGCGAATGTCTCATCATAGTCAATGCCTTCTTTCTGAGTGAAGCCACAAGCTATGAATCTGGCTTTATACTTCTCCACACTGCCATCTGCAGCATGTTTGATCTTATAAAGCCATCTAGAAGTCACTACCAACTTTCCTGTAGGCCTGGGAACAACTTCCCAAACATCATTCTTCATGATTGACTTATACTCTTCAATCATGGCATCAACCCATACCTGTTTACTTGCTGCTTCTTCGTACGATGAAGGTTCTGAACTGATAAGTTGACTCATAAGACCAGAGTACTTCTGTGGTCTTATGCTTTCTCTGAAAGTTCCGGGAGGAGTTTTATGCTTCTCGCCTTCTTGTACTGTCTCTCGGTACCAAGCAGGTCTCCTTTTGGAAGGAGAAGCTTCAAGTAGTTCTCCTAGTGGACTTTCAATGTTCTCAGGAACATCTGGAATTTGATCATCAAACTCCCCTTCCTCTCTCTGAATTTCTGAATCTGGAAACTCAAGTGGAGCAACTGCATCTTTCAGTGAAAGCTCTAGTGTTTTACGAAACACAACTTCCTCATGGAAGATCACATCTCTGCTGACCTCAATGTGCCTCTGTCCAGGTATATTAATATATACTCGATAAGCCTTTGAGCAATCACTGTACCCAACAAATATACCTTTCTTACGGGAGGGCTCTAGCTTGGCCCGTGGATGGTGCTTTTGGAGGGAAAATGAGATTGCAGGAGGCTATAAACTAGTCTCTCCCTCTCATTCATTCGTTCAACAAGCAACCGCATGGTGCTTTTGGAGGGAAAATGAGATTGTAGGAGGCTATAAACTCTTGAATTTTAGCATTAGCATAAATACTTAAAAAATTTGCAGATCAACTTAAATAACAAATGACAAGTGCAGTAAAAACACATTCATCACATCAACACAACAGACATAAGAGTTTTTCACTAGGGAAACCTTCAAAGGACAAAAACCCCAAGAAGCATTAGTGGCACATCTCGTAAATGAGATGACTTAAATTCTTCAAAAATTTCTCAAAAACCAAGGAGGTCAACCACAGTATCAGAAGATCAAAATTTTCCAATTTTACATCACAATGCCCAATTAGGGCTTTTATGAAAAATAGGGCTTATGCCCTTTTTCTCTCTCCTGCCCCGATAAATTGTAGACTTCCCAAAAATCACATATCTGCCTGGAACTCAGATTCTGCCCGAAAATCATAGATCTGCCCGAAAATCACAGATCTGCCCAAAAAATCATAGATCTGCCCAAAAATCACAGATCTGCCCGAAAATCACAAATTTGCCCAAAACTCAGATTCTGCACGAAAATGGAAGGAAGACTGCCTGTAAAGAAGGTGGTTTCCTGAATCTGGAGAATGGTTGCTTGGATCTGAAGATTTGAAGGTGGCTGCCCTAGATCTGAACTTGGCTGCCCAAATTTGAAGATGGCTGCCCTAGATCTAAACTTGGTTGCCTGGATCTGGAGAATGGTTGCCTGGATTTGAAGATTTGAAGGTGGCTGCCCTAGATCTGAACTTGGCTGCCCAAATCTGAAGATGGATGCCCTAGATCTAAACTTGGTTGCCCGAATCTGGAGAATGGTTGCCTGAATCTGAAGATCTAAACGTGGCTGCCCTAAATCTGAACTTGGTTGCCCAGATTTGAAGATGGCTGCCCTAGATTTGAACTTGGCTGAAGATGAGGGTTTGGTAAGACCCTTAAGACAGAAAAGATAAGAAACCCAAGCTTAGGGTTTGTCTTCAATGGAGTATGATGATGCCCTAGCTAGACTCATCCATGCTAGGCCACAATCACAAAATCTTCTTTCATCAACCTTGAGCAGCTACTACCTGTGAGAGCAAGTGTGTGTAATAATGAATTGACTTGATCTTCTTTTATAGCCTTTAATCACTTGTAAGTTGACCAACATTAAAAAAGATAATATAATAATATTTTATTCTTTTTCTAATTTCACTTTTACCTTCTTACCAAAAAGGTCTTTTAAATATTTTTTACTTTTACCAAAAGTCCTTATTTATCTTTGACTTTCACCTGTGGTCCAAAAGTCCTTATGTATTTTTGACTTTTAACATTAGCCTTTTTCCAAGTGCCCCTGTGGTCATTACCTGTGGTCTTTTTGATTCCAAAAGTACATCATCATAAACCAAGAGAGTTACTAATGCTTTTATCTCACATTCTGTGTGACACCTAGATCTGGTACTAGGGTAACTTAACCAAGGGTAGCTAATCCTTGGAGAAGTACACAAAGCCCATAGATCAAGGGTCAGAGTGCCACACATGCCTAGACCTAGTCTAGCGCTTACAGTGCCTTCCTGGTAACAGACCAGGTGTCTCCATTCTCCAAGAGAATGGCTACTCAGAACTGAGCTGAGTTTACTAGTACTACACTGGTCCACATCGTGGTCCCGGACCAGATGTCTACCATTCAACAAAATGGTCACTCAACACTGGGTTGAGTCTACCCAGGGCAGAGCTGGGTCCATATCATGTTCCTAGACCAAATATCTACCATTCAACATAATGGTCTCTCAACACTAGGTTGAGTCTTCACCGTGGTCTCGGACCAGGTGGCCCCATTCTCCTAAGAGAATGGCTCTCAATGCTGCTCAGAAAAATCAACATAAACCAGCCTCTCCCTCTCATTCATTCATTCAGCAAGCAACCAGTTGCTGCTGAGTGAAGGAATAAAGAAGTACGTGTGGAAATTTATATTAAAACAAAGACATGGTCACCCAAATCTTATCTTTCGTAACTCTAATCTTTTATTAAATGTCTCATAGACTTACTTAATCGGTTATAAGTCCGGCTTGAAGTCTATCACAAAATATTACTTTGGAAAAATCTCCTTAATTTATATTGATAATTTATGTGCCTCAAGTCCGGCTTGTAATATCCCAAACTGATATTTTGTGCCTTTAGACCCAAGTCCGACTTGAAGTCTAGCATGAGTCTAGTTTAGGGTTGTTTGAGCCCGTTCTTATAACATCATGGTTTAATCCTACCTCAACCGCCATTTAACATCTATAAAAGAGGGTGCATCATAGAAAAAAAGGTTTCAACAGTTCTAGAATTGGAAAAATTCTAAAATTTAATTTTTTGTATGCAAAAATGGAATGTGTTATGATGTATTATCATAGTTTATGAGATAAGGTTATGAATTATTGCATAGATTGTAGTTTTATAACTTATATGGATTGAAAATGGCATTAACCTCTTTTTTGTGTCCAAAATTTACCATATTTTAAGTTTTTTTCTATTTGTTGACTCTGTCCCGAGTCAAAGAGTCATATGCTAATTGTGTCTTTGCCGAGTCTGAGTCGTGCAGCATTGCTTACAATGATTGTTCAATTGAATCATTACATAGCTTCAAACATATACCATGCTATATAAAGTTAATACAAAGCATGAGGTTTATGTTTTATAAACATGTCATTATCAAATCAACATCAAGACCATTACAAGGACTATTTTTCCTTTGGATGAAGTGGATGGAAAATTCCAAATAGGTAGTCAAGTAAAAGCTTGTTCAAAGGTGACTAATTGACTCAAGATGGAGGATAAGAGAAAACTGTGTTATTCCTCAGTAGAGCAAACAATAGGGAATGTGTTTCACAAATGGGTGTTGTGTAGTGGGATACTACTCCTTCTGACCTTGGCAATTAGAGTCCACCCCCTTTTCTTTACTTTTTGCTTTGCTAGGTCCTTCTTGGACTTGTCTTCTTTGATTTTTCTTGGTTTCTTTGTTCTTGCTCTTTGACTTGGAGATCTTGGCCTTGATTTTATTTGAAGGCACATGCAAGGAGGATTTGTTTTTTCTTTGGATTGCTAGATTTTTGCAATTTGTCTTGGTTTTCTTTGCTTTTCCTTTTGATCTGGTGAATATTTTGCTTTTGCACCAACTTCTGGTACAAGGAATCTTGGACATGGAGATGTCTTCAAATGCCCTTTTTGAGGCATTGAAGGGGAATAGCCTTTCATGTTTTAGGTCTAGGGAGAGCATTGTTCAATGGCAACTCTTCCAGTTTAATAATCAGTTAATCCCAGGGATTCACAAGGAAGCCTCCTGAGCTGTCGTAGGATTTATCACAAGCATGCCCGAAACACAAGGGAAGACATGGAGGCCTTCATGGCGAAGGGGATACAGAGGCCTTCAATCTCTAGCCAATTGGATTGTGAAACAAGGGTGGAGTTGTATGGAGATGGATAAAAGGTCATAGGTGGAGCCAAAGGATATTTGTAATCCTTGTAAAGACCAAGAGTTGTCAACCAATGATATGTGCATAAAATTAAAATCTCTACTAAGTATTAGTGTAATGTTCCATTACTGATAAATAGGGGATTGACTGAGGAGTAATGATACATGGAGCTAAGAATACATTAATACAACATTATTAGATCATCAGTGGATTGTAGAAGGCCATTGGAGCAGATATCAACAAGCATGCAGGCCTTATTTCATCTTGCATAAGTCAACGAGCAATTAGAATTGCATGCATGCAAAAGTAAAGCCATGAAAATCCTAAAAGTTACATGCAAACACTAAAAGCTATATAAGAAGATAAGTCGAATAAAAAAAGGGACCATTGTTATTATTCATCTTTGAGAATTGGTTTTGAGAGCTCAGCAGCATCAACGGGTTAGGGTTGAGGGCGTGAGTCCCTAGCCAACAAGTGTTTTCGGCAGCGAAACTTATCTGCCCTAATCACTTTCAGGATAGATCACACAGATCTATCACCAGCACTTCAGATTATTAGATATTCATCATAGATCCAACATACAGAGAATTGATCACCAAAGATTCACGTATTTATTGTTGGGGGTGAATTGAATAGCTGGGAGTAATTCACAGTTGATCCAGAAGAGCACATATCTTCTGCATGCCTTCACCAAATGATTCAGAAGAGCCATATAACCAGATCTAGCGAATCTGGAGTCTATCCTTGTCCACCAGAGCATTAGCGAATTGTTTGAAGGAAGAGAAGGACGCTTTTTATGCATGGGTGAATTGCCTTAGAAGAAACATGTTTCCTACTATATTATCTCTGCATGGCATGCATGCCCCTTACATATTGATCAACAAGTGGAGCTATGATTATTGGTATGCTATTTCAGTCTATTTTTAAGTTTATTCAGTTATATATGTGAGTTTTCTATATCTGGGGTTTGTGCACTATCTTGAATTTACATGCAAACCATTCTATGAGCTATAAACCTTAAATAAACTCTAAACCTTTAAACAAATACCATAAACAATCAGTATAAAGGCACAAAATATCAGTTTGGGATATTACAATTAGTCTATGGAACATCTCTACTAACTATGCTTATCAAAATCAATCATTATAAGTAACATGAAGACATCTGAAATACATCATTAAACTAAGTCATTAGTCCATAAAACATATTCTCAAGGTAAGAAATGGCAATATATGACACATGGCATGGCATCATCACAAGGCAAAGCATGGCATCCATTGATAACAACTCAGCACTGATCACAACTGCACTCTGAAAAATGAAACTCAGCTTGATCTCTGATGCAAAAATGTATGACAAAATCCCCATACACAAACTGGTATAACAGTTCCAACTCTAAAATTGGTGCTATTCATGAATAACGATAGCAACTGTCTTAATAAACCAAGTCACCTAAGCAACACGACAGAGATGAACAAAAATTACTCCTGTGCTGGGAAAAGCATTCCTCCTATTGTCTTGTTTGCCTGCTGCTAATTTTCTCAGTTACCATTCCTGTCAATGCATATATCAGGAATACGTCTGTTTCACTGCCACCTTCACTTCTTCACTGGAACCTAAGCAGTCTATTTCAATTTGATCTGTTGCTTAGAATCTGAGCCTTCTTAGCCTTAGGAGACAAGTATGAAAGGAGACTCAGTACAATAAATTCTGGTTCTAAAACTGGAACATTTTTGGGGATTCAGGATCCTGTGAAATGTCCTCAATCCCAATCTCATCCAGAGGGTACTGTTGTTAGAAATGTCACACTCTTACCTGTGACCTTTTGCTCAAAAGTGGATTGGTTTACTTTTTTAACTTGTTCATTTTCCCAACAGTAAGCAGGGATAGCATCACATAATTTTTATTCTCTTTTTATGTAAGAAGGATATGTGGATGATTTTGAATTTTGACTTGACAGAAGCCATATTGATATGAGAGGAATGAGAATATAATGCATCAGTAGTTACACTGCTTAGAATAGCTCTAAAAATTTCTTTTATCCAAGATCCCTTGAAAAAATGCAGAATCACAGATAGAGACCCCTCAAATACTAAAAATTCTGACAGGCTTTGAACGCCAAAACCCTTGACTCTGAACTGTGGGGATTTCTTCTTTAAACTTCTGAAAAACACAATTGAAGCTACTTCAGGCTTGCTTCTCACCCCTTCTTATTAAAGTTCATAACTACTGTAATTATCAAGGGCAGTATCTGCTCACAATATCTTCAGTTGCGAAAGATAACAAGTTCATCTGTCACCAGGACATGAATTTAAAACTAATAAGATATGAAATTCTAATAGGAACATGCCTTTTTTAAGAAGAGACGGATGGCCATTATGGTACTTTGTGAAAACCTTGGAAAATATCTCAGTAGCATGGCCATTTGATCAACACAGCAAAGCATGAAAATTTATACAGTATGAGCGAGAAAATATTTAAAAGTACCATAGGAGGAAACTGGCTTTTTATCACTCTATCTTTTGATAATGTATAACTGCACATTCAGAGGCTTAAAAGATCTCCAATTACACTGTTGATGCCATCCAAACTTCAAAGATGCCATCTGGCAGTTTATTAAAGAACACTTAACCTAAGACTGTAAAAGCTTTTTGCTTGTGGTCATAACAAGTCTTCCCTTCAGTCAGTGGTCATTTTACTGGCCTAGGCAGTCTTCTCTGCCCCACTCAATGGCAATTTTCTTTATAAAATATTTGTTTGACTAGTTTGTTCTGGTTACTATTTAAAGAAACGAGTGTGAATGATTCTCGGTTTGAGAAAAGTAAAATCAACAACGTTGAGATCTAATCTTCCTTTGCTACTTGGTGACTGCAAACTGAGAAATACTTCGAGACAATTTTTAAACTGTTTAAAATTAGTATAGCATTTTCTGTACCAGTTAAGTAGTTACAACTTACAATTCTCACTCTTGAATACAAAAATAATAAAATGCAGGCACAGTCAAATCAAAGCAAAAGGTAATTACTAATAAATGGAATCTTTTTTTAAGAAGATGGCTATTAGACTGCTTGACCAATGACAGATGGTCTCATTCATAGTCAATAAAACTGGCATAGTAACACAGAGCCTTGAATGTTTCATTGATGAAGATCAATAAACTCAGTGCTATGTTGCAAATTTCATAGTGGAAATATGTTATATATTGTTCATCAGAGGGGTTGCAATTGTCTGACAGGGACTTGTTTTGGTAGAAGAAAAGGTTGAATATGCTAAATATCAATCTAAGATCAGATTTGAAGAGTAATGCCTGTTTACTTGATTCAAAATGGTTGTTGCTTGTATGTTATATGAACCTTTCCCTTTTTCTGTTCTTATAGGAAATACTCTAACGTGGGCTGTTCTCATATTGCTTTCAGGATTCAAGGAATTTTGGATGGGATATCAACGGACCAATTACATTTGATTGGAAAAGGCTCCTGGAAAATAAGGTAGTCAAATATGGAGAACTTTATTAGATGCTAGCTATCTTTGATTTTATTTGGAGATAAAATGATAGAGTGCAATAACTATTTTTTAGTAGAATCAATCTAGCTATTTTGTTGTTCAGACTCCAGAGGCCTCAGTGAACTGTTCACCATCTTAAAGTTTTGAGCACTAGTTCTCACTGGTCCGCCCAAGTGCATGCCCATGTGCCAGTTAGATTACTGCCTTGGCTAGCAATGGAAACATGCATTAGAATATTCTGTTTGTAGCATCTTCCCAGCTGCATAGATGCCAGCTTTAGTTATCTATTTACCTGCCTACCTGTTTAGGCTCACTTTTGTTTGTACCATTCAAATTTCATTCCCCCTTGAGTATGTTTCCTTTTAAAGCGGTCTTCTAAATCTACCATGTAGGAAAAAGTATCTAAAGACCTAGGCCTCAGAGATGAATGCTGGAGGAGATTTGGAAATTGGATGATCACTTGATCAGCAAAGTCAAGCTTTTTGATATGTTTTGGGAGCTTAAATTTTTTAATATCTGTAAATGTTGACAAGTCTTTGCCTTCATGGGTCACTGAGTTATTTTTCATTTTTGTAAGAGATGTCTATTTTTTGCCAAACTTATATTTTAAAGGGTATTTGGCAATCTTATATTTTCCTGATCTGAATTTTGTTATGTGCTTATTGAGATTCGTAATTTTAATTATCCAACTAGAGTGACTGGTCCTTTAAGCAATGTATATTGTATAATAGTATGGTGTAGCTTTATTTTGAGTACTATCTACATAAGCGTTCCTGGGAGTTTTTCTTCATTTTCTGATTATCTGTCAGTGTCAGTTTGCCTTTGTCAAATTGCTTATGCTGCAGTTCTGCTTACATTGAAAACCATTAATCTCATGCTTTTTAAAATGTTTTTTGCTCTTTTTTCATAGTTACCAATTGCTCAATCTTCCAAGGTTATTTTTTTCTGGATTTATTTTAATGCTCAAATCTAGAGTGCATTCAGCAGAGAGTACATTACTTACTGCATTATTTTCATAACGCAAGTAAAACATTTCCTGACAAGAGTCTCATCTTCTTTACCTTCACTGTTGCAGACAAAAGAAATAACGAGACTGAATGGAATATATAAAAGAATGCTAGCGAATAGTGGAGTGACACAGTTGGAAGGGGAAGCAAAGTTTGTTGACCAACATAAAGTTGAGGTGATACAGACTGATGGTACATCAAAATACTACACAGCTAAGCATATTTTAATTGCAACAGGCAGCCGAGCTTCACATCTAAATGTTCCTGGAAAGGTAAGGATGTACCGTTAAATCACAGTTTATTGTTGTCTGGTGATTTAGGCTAATTTGAAGTAGTCTGTGGCTGCTAAATTTGACAATATGTTGGGAATCTTGGAATGTTGTCTTTCAGTGGTTTGCTAGTAAAGTTCTTTTTATGCTTTTGTTGTGATAACAACCTTGTCCAGACTTTCGACTCAATCTTGGAGACATTCCTGTGTGTTATATGATGCATTATTGCTCCCCTAGTAAAGGTGTAGTGTTCAATCATAAACATCCACAGACAATGAACATCCACTACAAATTAGTATATGCAACTTATATTAATGTCCAAATTTTGCAAAATTATTTTTTAAAGTCCTTTAAATTTTCCCAAGAATATGGAATAGCATGGAAATGTGTCTGTAAGAAACATGTAGATGTAGATCGTTCGAATGTCCATCTTTTGAACAATTTTCAAGGTGACTTTGAGAGATAGAGAAGGAAAGAAAATCTTCGTATAGAACTAATACCTGTGATTGCAATCAGAAATCAGCAAGATCTGTATTGGCATTGGTGGACTTTTCTATGTGCATTGTCTTATAAAACTTTGCTGAAGTTCTGTATTTGCTTGTTATAGGAACTTCCTTACTTAAACCAAAGTTCAAACATATACGATCTTGTTGAGTATATTTTATGCAATTGCATTACAGAGAAAGAACACTGCTTAAACAACATATGGTACATATCTTTTACTGACTACAAATCTTTTCAATGTGGTAGGCTTTGTGCTTGTAAACTCTGCTCTTCATCGGTGTTATTTTCTGCTTTTTGGAGTAGCCTTTTGTATTCCTACAGTTTATGATAACTGATTGTACTTCCTAATCTTTTTGACCTACTTTTCTGGACTTTTGTGATAAAATTATCTTATCACAGATCTGTGATGTGATTTTGTTCATTAACTGCCTTTGCTACATATAAATTTATAAAATAGTAATTTTTTTTTGTTTAATGATACTCATTCGGTTATTCTTGCTTTATATGCAGGAGTTGGCAATAACTTCAGATGAGGCGCTGAGTCTGGAAGAGTTACCAAAACGTGCTGTAATATTTGGTGGAGGGTAAATATTTTTTTGCACTGCAGATGTTATATTTGCAGACTTCTGTATTGGATTTTTTTCTTGCATATACTGTCTCTGCCAGATAATCAATTTTGTAGTGAAATTTATCCTGTCATTAAGCAGTTTTATCTGAAAGATTCTGAATGCAAAAGGGTTCTGATATTCATGTGCAGATACATAGCTGTTGAATTTTCAACCATATGGAACGGGATGGGTGCCAAAGTAGATCTATTCTATAGAAGCAAACTTCCTTTAAGGTATATTGTTTGAAATGTTCACATCTTAGGAATTTAATGAGAGATTCTGTTACATGGGAAAATTCTTATTGTTTGGTTCTTCTATAGGTTTCTTATGCTCTATATCTTTTTTGCCGTTAAAAGAGAGAAATTCCATGAGATTTCGTTCACTGTGAACCAATTCAAATATCTACAAAATTGAGCAAGTTAAAATTTGGAGGTCATTTTAAACCTGAAGAAGAGCAAGCAGCAGACGTCAGGAAAATAAATTGTTCATGAATTACAACCCTTTTAAAGTCTTTGTTTGTTTCAGACAGACTGTAGCCTTAGTGCTAATCTTAGGATTATTTCAAAATCTTCTAAAGCAGCGTTGAAAAACTCTCCGAAAAATCGTTGACTTTTTAAAGAGTCGCGATTTTTTCTCTAAGCCGAAAAATGGGCTGGAAAAATTGCAACTTTTTAACTTTTCAAAAAGTCGCTTTTTCCAAAAATTTGTCATTTTAGCCATTTTGTTGTATACTGACACCTTTCCTCTACCGTATAAATATTTCAAAACTTTGTTGTATTTGAAGATCAAACCATGCAAGGATAATCTTCACAAAATATGTATCCGTTTATCAAAGATCACAATCGTAATTGAATTACTTTTTTCACTATTAGGGAATTTTTTGAGCAAACATATTTTGAGTGATCATCATAGCACATTGTAGGAAAAAGAGAGCAGTGTTTTAAGTGGTAGATGAATTAGGGATAAATGTGAGGCTCATGTCGGAAATTCAATTTGGGAGGAGTGAAAAATACATCTATGATTTATCACCAATACAAAACAAGAAATACATTTAGTGGATGACAACCAAATCAATAAAATATACCTTTCAAAAATTAGGCTTAAGTCATAAGATGGAGGGACAAATAAAAAACATTTATGAAAACCTTATATAAACCTAATCATTGGAGTAGGGAAAAATATGAAGTATGAATGGAAAGCTCGAGAAGAGAGCATTGATATTAGATAGCTAGATGCTAGTTTTCCTCGAATACATTTATATATAATATATGTGATGTCATGTTGTATTGGTTATCCACTTTTGAGTTCTTGATTGGACAACTATGATGTTTCATGATACAGTATCAACTTTGATGTATCATTTTACATTTGGCATGACTACATGATGATGATATATATCAATGCTTTCTCCATATTTATGTTCCAATGTGTTTATCTGATGTTATTGTTGCTTTAAATGTTTAAAATTCTGAAAAAAATGAGTGTATTTTGTATTTTTTAATGTTTGCCGACTTTTCCCGATTTTTTCGCCGATGTTGTCGAGAAGTTGTATTCGAGACCCTTGCCGACTTTTTGCCGATGCCGACTTTTTCAACATTGTTCTAAAGTAGCCATTACCATCTTTAGGGTCTAGTAAATATTTTATTCATCATATGCTGGTATGAGAGTAGAACATAGGAAATTGAATAAGCATTCAGTAAATCCATAGTTCAGACTATGCGAAGGATAAGCGTGTGTTGAGTTTATGAGAATTTGACAATCAAGAACTGGATAAGTATATACAAGATCTCCATATCCTCAGAGACAACATCTCAATATCCTCAAAGACAACATCCCTCAAACGCTTCCGACTCCCTAAATGTGAGACCAATAGAGTGGGCAAAGAAGACACATACTGATAGTATATTTAGGCCACTTGGATCTCTCCCGAGTCCCTAGGCTCTTGGCCATAATATGGCCGCTACTATGAGTACTTTCTTCAGTTGAAGGAAAACCAATGTCATCAAAAGTGGACTGGTTTTTCCAAAACTAGCTTCTTCGGCGGGTTTACAGGCCTAACCGGTCCAAATTGTGACCCTAAATCGGAACTAGTCTTAAATGCTTGAACAGGCAGATTCAATACGAAACTGGCTGGTTCCATATAGATCCATACGTTAGGCACGAGACCATGATTTTCACTGTGGAAATAAAAATAAAAATAAAAAAGGTAAAACAAAAACCCTAAAACTAACCCTAGACCCTAGTAATTAGTAATTACTGATAATATTAAGTTCTCAAAACAAAAGTTGTCATTCTCCTTACCTGTCTTTTTCTATCCTTTTACTTACGTTTTTAACATTACCATTAATTGTTCCAAAATGTTTGGGAGTGGTTCCAACCTCATCGGACTTCATATGTAAAAACTAGAATTTTAGATCCCATTTCGATTTTTAGATTTGAGGATTGCAACATTTCCACTGGATTCTATCATCCATGAGAGTATGGGATTGGCATTTAATGAAGAGTATCGACCCCTCTATGTACCTCGATGTTGGTGGTGCTAATGAATGATCTCTTTTTTTTCTCTAGTTTTTTTTTTTGGTTTCGGTTCGGTTTTGACCTGTTTCTAGTTTTTGGGATCCATCAGTTTGGTGATTGGTTTGGTACTGATAACATCGAGTTAAACTTCATGGTTTGTTCTGGCTATGCTTGACATCAATGGCCACATGGCCTCATGGATGCACTTGGTTAGTTGAGGGTTTGATTTTAATAGTTGTGGGTCAAATCTAATCATTGTAACTTGCTGATGGTGAGGATTTGTCAATTGTGCCATCTATATAAGATTGAATCTGATGAGCATTTCATCTTCTGATTTCCCTTAATTATGAGATCTAAGGGAGATATCATTGTCTATATTATGACTCAAGAGGGTCCCTTGCTGCCTTCTTTACCTATCTTGATTAGAAGTTCTTGTCTCTCTTTATACATGACATGATTACTCATAGATAGTAGGACTTCGAGATTTATCCAGACCCTGCACCATGAAGTTGATCAATAGTTTCTTCAATGTGAATGTTCATTGTTCAAATAATCATTGAATCTATAATTATGAATCATGATTCATGAATCATAATTTTTGAAGAAATCTGAAATATGCATGTATGATGTGACGATGGCATTTTTTTATAATATATATATTGTTGATTTTTCTGAGCAGCATCGAGAGCCATTCTCGTCACCTGGTCCGGGACCATGGTGAAGACTCAACCCGGTGTTGAGTGACCATTTTGTTGAACGATAGACATCTCTGCTTCGGGACCACGATGTGGACCAGTCTAGTACAGGTAGACTCAACTTAGTTCTGAGTAGCCATTCTCTTGGAGAAGGCGGCACCCGGTCTGTTACCAGGAAGGCACTGTAAGCCCTAGACTGGGTCTAGGCATGTGTGGCACTCTGACCCTTGATCTATGGGCTTCGTGTACTTCCCCAAGGATTAGCTACCTTGGTTAAGTTACCCTAGTACCAGATCTAGGTGTCACACAGAATGTGAGATAAAAGCATTAGTAACTCTCTTGGTTTATGATGTACTTTTGGAATAAAAAAGACCACACGGGCACTTAGAAAAAGGCTAAAGTCAAAAGTCAAAAATACATAAGGACTTTTGGACCACAGGAAAAGGGACCACAGGTGAAAGTCAAAATAAATAAAAACTTTTGGTAAACGTCAAAAATACATAAAAGACTTTTTTGGTAAGAAGGTAAAAGTGAAATTAGGAAAAGAATAAAATATTATTTTTTATCTTTTCTAATTTTGGTCCACTTACAGGTGACTAAAGGCTATAAAAGAAGATCAAATCTTCTCATTATTACACACACAATTTTTCTCTCACAGGTGAAGCTACTATTACTGAAGAAGACTGTTTTTATGTTTTTGCCTCAGCTAGGGCATCCATTCTCAACAAACCCTCAGCGAGGGTTTTATCAGCAAATTCATTCTCAGCAATTTCGGGGCAGCCTTCTTTAGATCCAAATCATTTTTCCGGGCAGCTAAGAAAAATCCACGCAGCTCCCTTCTTCTTTTCACAGGCTGTGACTTTGTTTTGTTTGGGCAGGGCACTGCCCTTTCTTGCACCTCCAGGCAACCCATAACAGGCCTACCAATGAGGGCTGAGGCTCTTTAGGCACCCTCAAGTAGCCCTAGAACAGACCCATAGGGTTGCCTTAAGCCCACAGCACCTCCGGGCAGCCTATAAGGCTTATCCGTGAGGGTTTTGTAGCAGCCTGTGGCTGCACAGACCCTCAGGGCTGCCCACGGGCCAACCCCGTGAGGCCACAGGGCAGCTGCAAATAAGCAGAGGGCATCCCAGCAGAGAAAAAGGGCATACGGGCAGATCTGTACAGTTGGCAACAGATCCGTACGGCCGTACAACAACAAAGTACAAACAGACAGGTAATTTCAAATCTGAGTAGGGCAACCTGCTATTTTTGGGCAGGAGAGAGAAAACCCTGCTTCTTTTGAAAAAGCCCTAATTGGCATTTTTATGTAATCTGGAAATTTGGGGATATAGGGTTTGAAACCCTCAGTCTGATTTTTTGTTGAGAAAATTTACTGTAACTGTGGTTAAACCTAGATTTGGGTTTGAGGAACTTTTTGAAGAATTTCCTAAGGCATCTCTTTATGAGATGAGCTACTATTGCTTTTTGGGGTTTTTGTCCTTTGAAGGTTTCCCCAGTGAAAAACTCTTGTGTCCTTTGTGCTGATGTGATGAATGTTATTTTACTGTACTTATTATTTGCAAATTTTAAGTATTTCTGCTAATGCTAAAATTCCACATATATATATATACACAGTACCCCCCACGAACCCAAGTACCCTGTTTCAAAAAGTGGCGTCCCCGTCCCCTTCCCTGTCCCCAAGTTTCCTGGCAACTCAGGTTCTTTTACTGTATGATGTAGGCTTCCTGGCCTATATAATTTGTAGTTTTTCCCATGCAATTTGAATTCCATAAATTGTTCGTAGAGGTTCATGGTGCAAGTGCCTAATTGAATCAATTCTTCTGCTCCAAATACCATTTCCATCCCATTGAGTATAGAGCACAATATCCTGCTTGTAGTTTCAAACCTTGTATTTCTTCTTAAACTTTATGGCACCTTCCTATTCCCTTGGCTTGTTGACCATCAATGATCGTAACAATGAGATCCTTCAATGGGTATACTAAACAGTTTAGTCTTTTTGTGAGATTGATATTCACAAAATTGTGAGTACTTCAGGAATCTATTAGGATCATGATATTTTTATTCTTTATGCTTTGCTTGAGTTTTAATGTCTTTGGTTCCATGTTTCCATTAATTGTTTCAAGCAATAACATGGGTCTTTCCTCTCTAGCTATTTCCATTATTCCTTAAATGAGATGGGGTATATATGTTGCTATAGATGTTTGCACCTCTTCTTTTTGTCCTGTAGCTGTATTACAAACCTGTGATTTTTCTTCTTTATGAGTCTTCCCAGTGCATGTTATTGTTGCCAATAATATATTTGGTGATTTTTTATCCTTGTTATGAGTCTAACATGTCTTCTTTAGTGGGGGCCTCTACTTCCCTTCCATTTATAATTTTTCAAGTGATTGGATGCATATCTTTGACCTATAATCCAATTCTTACCACATGTATGATAGTTATTTTCCTTCTTTTTTCCTTCTTCATCGGAGTTGCTGATGGAGGTGTCTGATTCTCTTTCAGCTTCATATTTGTATGACTTTTGATTGATGCACTTGTGTCCTCGTGACTACTTTTCTCTACAATATCTGCATTTACCCTCCTTTGGTTGTTGGTCTTCCAAATTGTACTTGTTCTCCATCTGAGATGTTGTGTAGGATATCTTAAATTTTCAAAATCTGTGGTTTGGGGTGGTTTCCACCTTGAATGCACCTTGTTATAATTGTGGTTGGACCTTTTCAACTTATTTTCAAGGGGACTTCTGCTTTATGTCTATCTTTTTCCATGGTTGTATATTATGCATTTCTAATTCATCACTAATGCATGGCTTAAGTCCATGCACATAAGTCTGAAGTTGTTGATTGTCTAATTGTTAGTTTTGTACCTTGGAATTTGTTCCCTAAGTGACTTTTTGCCTAAGTCACTTAGAAAAGGGAAAAAGGGTGACCCTCACATTAAAGGCTACTTAATGAGACTTTATAAAGTTAAAGTCACTTTTTGATAAATTTAAGTGGGTGAGTAAATTTATTTAAGTGATTTAAATAAATGTGATTTTTACTCTCATTGAATCTTAGCCATTGGATTGGATCTTTCTCCACCGTTGGATTAGATTCCCACTTAGGGTTTAGACAAAAAGGGTTGAGGGAGGCAAATCACTTCACTTTTCATTTTTCGAGAAGGAGAGACTGAGCTGAGAGAGAAGGTGGTCGAGCTAGGGCATTGGCACGATTCCCAAGAAGAGAGACTGCACAAAAATCAAGGGTACGACCTGCATTTAATGCACAGTTTTCGAGGTGTACGGACTACACAGAAATCGAGGTACTGACTGCATTTAATGCACAGTTTTCGAGGTGTACGGACTGCACAGTTTTCAAGGTACGGACTACACAATTTTCGAGGTGTACGAACATCATTTAATGCTGCTGTACGGATTCCGTACAGTATGGATTTTGGCACAATTTTCTAGGCAGATTTTGGCACAGAAATCGAGGTAAATGCTGGCACAGTTTTCGAGATAAAACAGGGCACAGAAATCGAGGCCGTACAGTTGTATGGACTGCTGGTATTTTTCTGCACAGTTTTCAAGGCTTTGCTGGGCACGTTTTTCAAGATTTTGAGATGAAATCTTGGGTGGAGATAAGTTAAATTTTCACTGTATTTCTGTTCTGATATTTTGCTGATGATAATAAAATCTCTCTTTCTCTCTAACTGGTTTTCCCCGTGGGGGTTTTTTTAGGGATTGATTTTGGCCAAAAATTTCTGAGTATCATTTTATGGTGTGATTGTTAAATGTGTTTTTCAGCCTGTTAGTGTATTTTACTGTGTGTTTAATTGTTCAGTAAAATTTCATAAGTAACCTACAGCCAATGCAAAACCGGCTGTATGTGAAAACCACGAAATGTTGACATAAACCAGCAAACAGTAAAACACAGATTTTCTTCATGGTATCAGAGCTTGGGGGCAGAAAACAGTGATAGTTTGCAGACACACAGAAATTTTCAGATCTCAGAAATTATTAGTATTTTACCTTCTGTCAGTGAGCAGCACTTTGTTGGGTTGGTGTAGAGATGGCTACAGGTCTTAGACTGGAGGATAGGCTAGATGGGACAGGAAATTTTGTGTCGTGGAAGGCCAGAATTTTACTGATACTGGAGGAGAATGAGTTATGGCTGGATGTAGTTAGGAACACTACAACTAACCCGGTTGTCATTCCTGCATCAGCAGATGCAGCAGCTCTATCAGCTTTCAACAAGAAGGACTGTAAAGCTAGAAGGATCATTCTAGATGCAGTTAAAGACCACATAATCCCTCACATTTCAGGCAAGACTAGGGCACACTTGATGTGGTCAGCCTTGATCAGTTTGTATGAGAGTTCCAATGAGAACAGGAAGATGGTTCTCAAAGAGAAACTCAAAAGTATAAAGATGAATGGGGGTGAGGGAGTCACAGCATATCTTACCAGGATTTCTGCAGTTCGGGATGAACTTGCAGCGGTTGGGGAGGTGGTAGCCCCTATAGAGCTTGTACGCACAGCAGTGAATGGGGCTTCAAAGCCCTGGGGTGCATTTGTGCAAGCCATAGTGGGCAGAGAGAACCTACCTACCTGGGATAGACTTTGGGATGACTTTGTGCAGGAGGAGACTAGGAGAGGTCTTGTACAGGGCAGTACATCTCACAGTGGGGTTGATGACGAGAATGTGGCTTTGGTAGCTAAGGGCAGGAAGAAGAAGGGTCCCAAGAAGGGTGGGGCCAAGCAGTAGCAGCAGCAGAGTGGGCAGAAAAAAGACTTGAGTAAAATCAAGTGTTATGCATGTCAGGCGTTTGGGCACTATGCTTCACAGTGTCCAAGCAAGAAGAAGAAGAAGGGACAAGGACAGCAGACTGTAGCCTCAGCAGAGGTTGATGAGTTTGGTGATGCATTTCAAAGGGAGTTTTCCCTATATGCTGGACAGATGGAGAGAGAGAGAGCCTCTTTAGCCACCAGCACAGACATGGATATGGATAGTGAGCATTCATTGTTGGCAGGTCATCAGGGGAGTCCATCCACCTCTACTACTTGGTATATTGACAGCGGAGCCTCGAGCCACATGACTGGAGCTCGAGAGATGTTCTCGGAGCTATCTCAGACAGGTAGAGATGTGGAGGTTGTCCTTGGAGACAACACCGTTGTTAGAGCTGTTGGTCGGGGGACCATTACATTTCAGAGGGAGTCGATGAGTCTCATGACTCTGAGGGATGTGTTGTATGTCCCTGGGCTGAAGAAGAACCTTGTGTCAGTTTCCACCATTGAGGACATGGGTATTGGGGTGTGCTTTTCAGATGGGAGAGTGCAGGTGTATCCCAAGGCTACAGGTATGTCTAGTGTCATGGACATTGGAGTCAGATGTGGAAAGCTGTACAAGCTCTTGTTTCAGCCACAGTGTGCTCTAGCACACAGCAGCAGCAGTGAGCTATGCGAGCTATGGCATCGGAGGATGGCCCACCTACATCACCCAGCTCTCGGATTGTTGAGGAGCATGGTTACAGGATTACCGGAGTTCAGCATTGAGCAGAGTGATGTGTGTAGGGGGTGTGCCTTGGGAAAGTACACCAAGATTGTTTTTCCGAGCAGTGACACGAGAGCTGCAGGGGTGCTAGATCTTATCCATTCTGACATATGCGGTCCTATGTCATCAGTGTATTTGACAAGTTTTGAGTACTACATTAGCTTCATTGATGACTACTCCAGGAAGACCTGGATCTACTTCTTGAGGAGCAAGAAGTCCTCACTTGTGTTGAGAGTCTTCCAAGGGTTCAAAGCCCTTGTGGAGAAGCAGACGGGGAGGAAGATCCGAATGTTGAGGTCGGACAATGGGGGTGAGTATACCTCCAAGGAGTTCGATGCATTCTGCAGACAGGAGGGCATTCAGAGACAGTTGACAGTTCCTTACACTCCTGAGCAGAATGGAGTAGCAGAGAGAAAGAACAGGTCGATTGTGGGGGCAGCTAGAGCGATGCTTCATGATCAGGGGCTACCTTTCTTTCTATGGGCAGAGGCATGTAGCACTGCAGTTTATTTGCAGAACATGAGTCCTCACAGGGCAGTGGGGAGTAAGACTCCTGAGGAGATGTATTCAGGCAAGAAGCCTGAGGTGGGCCACTTTCGCATATTTGGCTCGTTGACTTACTCTCACGTCCCTTCTGAGAAGAGGACGAAGTTTGATCCCACCGCAGAGAGAGGCATATTTGTGGGATATGACGAGACTTCGAAGGCCTATTTGCTTTACTTACCTAGTCAGAGGAGAGTTGTTGTCCGGCGGGAAGTGAAGTTTGATGAGGAGAGAGCCTTCAGGAAGTCTAGGGAGTTAGAGCAGGGGGAGACACCAGCTCCCACACCTCAGTTGGTACAGGCTTCTTCGATGCAGCTATCAGGTCCACAGGTTTCTGGAGTGACTGGATCACAGGGTACAGGCGCAGCTTCTATAGGTTCAGTGATTCAGGTGGCTAGCACTTCAGGTACAGTTTCAGGTACAGGTTCAGGATTGAGTCCTCAGATCTCAGGTTCATCAGGTACTGGTCTTCGGGGTGTTGGACCTTCAGGTACTAGGACTTCCTCAGATGAGGAGAACCCAGACCAGTTTGGGAGGTGCAGTCTTCAAGGAAGAGGAAGCCTAAGTGGCTTCAGGAGACCTTGAAGGATGCAGAGGCATTTGGTAGGCCCCAGGAGCAGATCAGGACAGTGGTGGAGCCAGACAGGTATGGTGTGGAGCCAGACAGGGATGGTATGGTCCTTGTTGCGAGTCTTCGTGACTCTGAGCCATCCACATTTGAGGAGGCTTCCCAGCATCAGGTATGGAGAGATGCCATGATGGAAGAGTATCATTCCATCATGAAGCATGATGCTTGGGAGATAGTGCCGAGACCTGAGGGGAAGTCAGTTGTGACTTCCAAGTGGCTTTACAAGATAAAGCATGTTGCGGATGGCAGTGTGGAGAAGTACAAGGCTCGGTTTGTGGCGCGGGGGTTCTCACAGGTTGAGGGAGTTGACTATGATGAGACATTTGCTCCAGTAGCTCGGTATTCTTCTAACAGGGCAGTTATATCTATAGCAGCAGAGATGGGTTGGAAGATCCACCAAATGGATGTGAAGACTGCATTTCTCAATGGTCTTCTGCAGGAGGAGGTATA